>JAQGBB010001193.1:0-14359 GCA_034691745.1 Prismatolaimus dolichurus
GCTTTATAGACCCCAAGCCTCGCACCCACGAAGACGCACAGAAGCGCTGGGTGACAAACCACTTCTACGGGAACCTCCTACGCGAGTACCGGGGCGAAGCCGACATGCGTCGCGAGCGTGACTCAAAGCGCCACTATCTGCCATTCGTGTTCGACGGCACAAACCACATCGTGTACCAAAACAACTTCTACTACCATCGCGCCGGTGCACCAAAGATCGTTCGTTACAATCTCCGCAACGAGAGCTACACCGAACTGGAGATCCCCGGTGCCGCCTATCGTTCGGACAACTATCTATACAATCTGTCCTACAACTATTTCGACATCGCCGCCGATGAGAACTCGATTTGGATACTCTTCCACTACGAGAACTCACAGTTCTTGACCATCGCTGAGGTCGATCCACACAACTTCACTATCGGTGCACTCTGGAACCTCACCGACCTCAACCATTCGTCTGTCGCGAACAGTTTCGTCGTCTGTGGTGTTCTCTACGTCGTGCAGAGCTCGTTCGAGATGCGATCGGAGATTGCATATGTCTACGATCTCTACCGGAGTAAGGAGGTACCCAACCCGGATCTCCTATGGCTCAATCTCTATCACAATAGTAACATGATGGCGTACAACTCGCTGGATCGAAGAGTGTATGTGTACGATCATGGATATCTGTTGAGTGTGCCGGTGAAGATCAGGTACAAGAAACAGCATACGGCGACGCCAGCGTACAATGGAGATTGAGCTTGTCGCCGATGACCTGGTGAATTATCGGGAAACTTTAATACTCGTGTAAAAAGTTGCATGAAATGTTTTCTACCCAATTAATCACCTAAGAAACTGAGAGGCTAACATCTGTTTCAAGCTGGGAAAAAGCACTGTACGAAAACAGAAACGAGACTGAGTCCTGCGAGTTTGTGAGATCGGTGACGGTCACGTGACAGTTGCCTAAACCTAAGACTGAACACTGCTGCATTAGTTTAGCGTTGGTTACGCTACATGCATGGAAAAGTGGACAGAAGTGGCCTTGTTTAGACTGCATACTATTTTCTACATGAAAACGTAAGGCGCGTGGCTAAGCGTCAAGTAATGTTCCATTGTTTAAAGCTCACACCCTCCCATTGCTATCGATAGCCTCCATAGGTTTCCTGTTTCCTCACGCTTTAACTTGAGTAGCAAATTCAACCGTATGCTTCCATGTAGTCCCTTCGCGCTCACAATATTGCAACAAGTAACTCGCCAAGGGGAAAGGCATCCAGCTTTAAACGGAAAACACGCGCAGTTGTCCCTACCATTGGCAAATTGGCACCTACCATTAGCAATGTTTCATAAGGGGCTTTGCCCCACCATCGGCAAGTTGCTCACACCGTCCACTAACTTTTGCCCCAAGGCGAAATCTGCCCCGTAAGCACCCTATTTCGCTCACTCCTTTCCGGATGCAAAGACCTTAAGACCGATGCTGTACTCAACAAAACAAGTCAGATCCCACATATCCATGCACGGCAGAGAAACAATAACAAGGAACAGGTCACAAAACACGATTAGCACACAATTTGACTGGAATGTAGCTAGTACACAAATCAGTTCACGTCCGAAACAGAGAGCAAAGCCTCCGCCCCAATCGAGTTCGCCTTCCGCCACGTGACGCCATCGCCTTCAGGCGCATGTGTCGACGGCAGAAGAACACGCAAAGCAAACGTCCTGCGTTCCGCCTTCGCACCAAGCAGAAACATCCGCCAGTTCTCCCGCCATCCAAAATCATACGGGTTGACAAACGACTAGAGTACCAAAACTAGTTTCCCTTCCGACCAATCAGATTGTACAAAACAAATTTTGGCACCTTGCCGAGTTTTCGAAACCTCTTGCGCGTATCCCTATTGATGTGTTGCTCGATACTCGTCTCGCCAGCACCGACGAGCTTGGTGTGCCACGCAAGGAGAAGCGCGACACCGACGGTCATCGCAAGTGCGACGAGATAAGCGAAGACGATGAGGTTGTGGACTGCGACGCCGTACTCAAGCTGTACGTCAACGTGCAGGGGCTCATCGCTCTCGGACTGAAAGATCGTCAAATCAACACGTTCACATGACTAGCAACAAGTCGGATGTACCGATCCAAGGGCCACTGACGTATGTGGAAGTTTTGAAAAGACTTGTAACCACTTATGACAAGAAAGTTTTGAACAACATTACATGGGGAGTGCACACTGAATTTCAGTCAAATCCGTTCACGCATTCGAAAGTTATACCCCAAAAAAATTCTGTCATCGATGGTGCTGTCATAAGTGGCTATAAAAACTCGAACCTATATTTTCCCTAAAATACCCGCATGAAAAATTTCAGCTCTATCTCTGTCTTATTTCAAAAGTTGCCGACAGACACACACGTGCGCCAGTGTCCCTAAGAACCGAAAACTCACACTCGGAACAGTAACAGATCCGATCTTCCTCGGCCGAGTGCTCATCCCACAAAAGTAAGTCGCATAGAAAAGCGTCGAGTTCATCGCCCGACACCACGGCGCGACCGAGTCCTACAAGCCGACACGCCCTACCACTGCCCAATCGCGTACTCCCGTACCGCCCCTTACATCAACATTCCAGTAGTGTTCAACGAAGCACGGATACCCACAGATCGAAATAACGAGACATCCCAACCACATATAGAACATGCATAGATAGAAGTACCGATGGTTATAATGACCAACACACTGATTGAGCCAAGCTAGAACACGAAGCAACATGAGGTAAAGGCAAGGATCGAGAGCTCTCCCTTACGGCAGTGATGATCCATCTTGAGTACACACCGAGCACAAATCCTGCAGTGGTGCGTGCGCGCCGGTTTCGGTGCAATACAGTGTTTGCACATCGACACCGCTTCGCTGATGAGATAAGAATCCGGTGGGAAACCCGGGGTAGTCCTCCAGCCCATGGTGTAGTGAAAAAGAACATTCGCGAGAAGCCAATGGCCGAAGATGAGATAGAAGAGGATCTGCCACCAGGCATGACGGAGCCATTCGTATGGCACGAAAACGGTGTATAAAATGATGATGACGAGTGCCATCATGGTGAGGAGGAAGGCGACGAAGAGCTAGGAAGAGGGGGTCATTTCCAGGGGCGTCAAGAGGTCCCCCAACACTCACCGGTCCGAGATAGCGAACATAATTATCGATAAACCAGTAAAGCGGTTCAACGAAAATGTCCATGACGTAATGCGAATCACAATGGTGATTATAGGTGAGTGAGCGAACAACGAAGCGAAAACGAGCACACCGATCGCACACACATGTAATAAGCTCGCGAACAAACGCCGCAGGGCTCAACCAATGGAGTTTAGCCGTCGCTGATGGAACCATGGTTCAAGCGTCGACTATATCGGAAAAAGACATGATTCGATGAATTTAACCAAAACGGGTGGTACAGCGAGGAAAAGGCGGTAAGTGGTCATCCCTACATGACGTCACCTGGCGAGGGGGAGGGGGGTAGAAAAATTCAAATTTTAAAGTGACGTCATACATGTATGCGCCCTAAAGTAAGCTAGCTTAGCTACAGTGCGCAAAGCAAGGAGTGCCGCTTTCCGAAAGAAACGTCCAGCGATGTCACAACGAGTGAAGTCATATGTTTCAATACCTTCGTCACAAACTCATTCCGAACTCGATTGAGTCAAAGCGGATCCCTCATCGTCGACAACCCTAGGGGTTGCAAAAAGCGCAAACTGGTGATGCCAGCTAATGAACCAACACGACGGCGACCCAATAAAATTCAGAATTTTCAGGATCTGGGGTCGGGGCCCAAAAAGCGCAACTAAGGCAAGAAAATATTCCTCCATGTACTGTACATAAAAAGACGGGGAAGTTCCACTAGATGTAAATCTAAACGAATATGCTAATTGTGACAACGAGTTAAAAAAATCGCTACTAGCAGCACACAGTCTATACAGCAGCACATCAACTAATTGAGAAATGAAAAAATACGCAAAAAAAACTTTGAGAGTAGTTCTGCCGGAGAAAAAAGGTGCTCTTCTAGTCCAGAAAATTTTATTTTTTATCCTTTAATTTTTAGTCCTTTATTTTTTATTCCTTTAATTTTTTATTCCTTTATTTTTTAGTCCTTTATTTTTTTATTCCTTTATTTTTTAGTCCTTTAATTTTTTATTCCTTTATTTTTTAGTCCTTTATTTTTTTATTCCTTTATTTTTTTGTCCTTTATTTTTCAGTCCTTTATTTTTTAGTCCTTTAATTTTTCAGTCCTTAATTTTTTCTATTTATAAAATCCCATATTTAAAACCGTACGCTCCGGGCAAAAATAAACTAGAAAAAAACGCTTTTCCCAAAACAAAAAATAAAACCCCCTCAACTAAAAAAAGCACCATAGAAAAATCCATCAAAAATACATCGACGACGCCGTCGAACACCCCTCATCCGGCTGACACTGCAAAAAGCTATTCACCGCACTATAATACGACGTCGCAAGCGGCGACGAAAACCCCTGAGAAGGTGTCGCCTGCGGGGGCGCTCTCATCCTCGGCACAGTTCCAATCCGTTCCCTAACCACTTCCTCATACTGTTCGCGCCTCTGTGCATAAAGATGCTTCGCCGCCATATAGACCTTGTCGACATACCCAGGTACGCCTAAAACGACAAAGTAAACTTCCACCCCCCCCTAATGTACAGTACGTATACCTGTATGCGCCATCCACTTGTACGCAGGCGTCGGGATCGGGGCCTTCGGGTCATCGAAGTAGGTGAGAACGTAGTCGAAGCCGTCCTACGTACACACAAGTAAATCGGCGGCGCCCAAAAGGCATCCTGCCAAACAAAAAGTGCCGTAGTGAAACGTTCAGTAATTTGTAATTTTTCGAGGGGGGAAGAGGGGGAAAAGGGGAGGGGGAAAAGTGGAGGGGGAGAGTGGGGGAAAGGTAGGGGGTAAAGGGGGGAAGAGTAGGGGAAATTGGGGAAAGAGGGGGAAAGGTGGGGGGAAAAGGGGAGGGGAAAAAGTGGGGGAAAGGTAGGGGGTAAAGGGGGGAAGGTAGGGGAAGTTGGGGAAAGAGGGGGGAGAAAGGGGGAAAGGTGGGCGGGAAAAGGGGTAAAAATTCCATCCTTCTTGTCGCTCGGGTTAATCGCTTTGCAGACTACAAAACTAATCTCACATGCCTCGCTTGGTTCTCACCTCATCGAACTCTTTATGCGCCCTAATAGCCATCGACGAATAGTACTTCTCGACCCTCACCGCCTCGGGTCTTTGCGGACAATTCGGATGCTCGACAGCGCGCGATACAAGAAGGAGAAGACGCGCACACGTATCCACACAGGCACGACGTACGAAGATGTACTCACGAGCGTACATTGGTCGCTGCAAAGTCAATAGAAAATCAGGGGTCTTGGGGAAGGGGGGAGACCAAAAACACATCTGATGATTCTCACAATGAATTGAAGTTTCGAATTTTTCTTCTCCCCCTTGAAAAAGACGGGGTACTGCGCCCCCTCCCCTACAGCTACGTGCATGAAAAGAGGGAAGACTTACCGGGAAATGAGTAACCCAACGGATAACTTCTGAGTTTGATGAAGAATCGGTGTCGATGATGTCGAGAGAGATGACAAGGTTGTCCCATTGTTTGCGGTAGTCGATGTCGAGCTAAGGGAATCGGGGAATATTGAATGAGGAGCTGCGTCTATGTACTGTACACATAACTGCATGTATATTACATGCTTTACACTTACGTACAGTACGTACTGTACATATACCAGACATTTTCTACCTGTGTAGCGAAGAAGGCCGCTGCAGGCAGATCAAAGTAGGTGCCAACACCTATTAAACAGAGTCCAACCCATGCAGTCAAAACACTTCGACATCCCGCACAACCGATCACTAATAAAATATATAACATACAATATTCTACCCCGTAGAACACGCACATTTATATTCGAAGAGATAAGAACTCGGATGAACCGCTCTCCGAAACATCTTAAAATTCGGTTTATTAATAAGCTGTTCCCATCGAAAGCCAAAAGTCTCGCCACGGTCATGCCCATGACGCGGTGCCGTTTGCTGTGCAGCTGCACCGGCAGTGACGTCATATATCGCCTGCCCGTCTCCCGTCTCAGCGTCATTCCTTTGCTCATCGAATATTTGAGCAATCCTGCACAAGTATGCCGAAAAACATCACGTGACATTCGTCAAAGAATAAACGATTAACCTCTTCATTTCGTGATCGCTGACACCGAATTCTCGAAATGAGAACCCCACGCCCGCAGCTATTACAGCAGCGGCACTCGCCCCACTTGTTTTACTTCGTTGATAACGCGACAAACGTCTCGAAACTTTGATGATTAACCGCGGGATAGAGTGTTCATTGTAGAGCTGTTCGTAGAGTTGCGCGAGTACAAAAAAACGGCGAAGTCGAATCGACGTGAAAAGTCCACAAAGAAGGCCGATTCTCCTAGCAGCATCGACAGTGCGTTGCCCGAAGATAGCCGAGACGGCAGAGAAGGAACGGTGGGACAGGCCGGTTATCAGACATGGGGAGATGGTGTAGTTAGTGGGCAAAAGGGTTCGACGGAGACGGCGGAACATTGCGAGCTCAGAGCATTGTTGGAGTCGTGTGCTAAAGAGCGAACAGAAGTAAGGTTGCGAGGTGGATCGGTTTAGAAGACTGGGCAGGGGCGAACAATAGATACGTACAGTACATATATACTTTATGTATACATATACAGTACATATATGTATACATATGTACTGTATATATATGTATGTATACATATATATGTTACGTGATTACATGAACCGAACTTCAGTTATACTAGCACACTTAAATCGCGAGACTTAGAAGCCTGCGACACAAAGCCAAACTCGCGACAAAACGTTCAATCAAGCTAAAAAAATCTCAGCAAAACCCGATCTATACGACATGTACACTTATCACAGATTCTGTAAGACAAAATTCAAAAAATAAAGCACTGCTTCTGCTCGGTTAGGTATCAACCGCTGTCGCAGCACCGTAACTCGAAGTGTTCCCACGCGAAACAAGGGGTTCAGTCTCGGCAGCACTGGTGACATGTCGACACCGTTCACTCGACCGAACAGGAACAGTTCCCTCGTCACGCGTCAGGTAGAACTGGAATGACGTGCCGATTATCGCGAGGACGAGCCAGGCAAGAACAAGAAATACATCTATAAAATCGATTATCGTGTTATCTACTTAATTATAAGACGAGTAGCGAAAACGTTCAGATAGTTATCGATAAACACATGTAAGAAACTGTACGTACCACTGACGAAGAATGGCGTCGCCCAACAGGCGTGGTCGAAATCTGCAGACGAGAGCTTCTGGACACTGCGTACAAGTGTATAGTGCAACGTCGAGGAGGTGAAAACACTTGTGGCGGAGACGATGAGGAAAGAGCCGACGATAGAACATGCAACAATGTTGGCCTGCAGAGAATAGATGTATACATATACATATGTATACATACAGTACATATACATACGTATGTATACATACAGTACATATACATATGTTACGTATATAGATTCCTGCAAAGAATATTCCGCACAATTGCCGCATTCTCACCAGCGTGGAAAAGAAGATGAGCAAAAGTGGTAGCAGAAGAACGACGAGTGCGAGGACAAGAAGATAATTGACAAACGCAAGACGCAAAGCGTCAATGCACGCCAAGAAGACATAAGCAAAAAGGCTGGCAGTGAGAAAGCCCAGAACGAGAAGTGGCACAAGTTGAGTGAGACCCTTAACAATACTGTTGCCAAACGACCACAGAGCGAGCAAGGCAGCACCACTGGCGAGACCACAAATCGATGTAGATGCAACGAGAACTAAACGAAGAGTGCTGGAATAGAAAGTGATTTACAGCATAGATGTTGCAAAAACCTGAAAAATCGACGCGCCCATATCGTGAGAGAAGAACGAAGCTAACTAGACCGCCAACGATGCCACCCATGACGAACAGTTCTGAAAAAAGAGCGATATAACTGAGAAGAAACCTCTCGTGTCTTACCCAATGAGCAATAACGAGAACCCGTGAAGGAGAGAACAACGCCAACTAGCATCGTCGCGAGTAAGAAAAAACAAGTGAGAACGTCGACTAGAAGAGAAAAACAACAGAGTGGCATTGATATTCGTCATACAGTACGTAGTTCTCGATACCCTGTGCACATGATCCGCCCAAGAAGTCAACAAAAGTCTTGTTCGCTGATGAGCAGCCGCCGGCAACCAACGAGACGTATAGGGCGGAGTTCGGTGATGGTGCGGAGTCGTTAACGACGAGTAATGCGTAACCGACGATGAAGTGAGACCAGTGGGCGACTGAGAATTCTTTCTTCTCGTCGGCGTGCAGGGAATAGACCTAAATGCTGTGGATATTACACTACATGGATTTGTTAGCGATCGTTTTCTTCCTCACTCGCTTGGCGTTTGCGAGGACAGCGGACGCGGAGGAAAGCGCCAGGAGAGCTGCGCGCTCGTTTGGAGAGAAGATTGCGTAGAGATGGTAAGACAGCTGTGTCTTGAGCCGTGTATCGTCGCATTTGGCTGACAGTTTGCCGGTGCCGTCACTCGATGGTGCAAAACTGGAGGACGGAAAGCGAATTGAGAGAAGCGTGAGATCGGTGGACACCGATGGGATGACGACTGGAGCGTACTCGGAAGTGAATTCTAATGCGCAGCCACCAGGCACAGGAGCTATGCAGAAGATACATTCGCGAACGTTTGTAAAAGCGCATCTGCTGCCTGGGCTCTAACACTTACAGGAAAAACCGTAAGACGTTGTGCCGATGAGCGCATAAAAACTGTATGGCGCAAGATTACTGATGCGCACGGCGACAGAGGGTGAACCAGCACGAATGACGACATAGCCAACATCCATGCCCTCCAGAAAATCGCCAGCATCGGATTCTTTTGAGATTCGAACAAGATTGTCTCGGGAATGTGAATGGACTTGAAAAAGCAGATACGCTACAAGCTGTGTTAAACCAGTAACGTAGAAGATGCCAGTGACGTTTGCCGGTAAATAAACATCTGTAATGGAATTCTCGGAAAGTTCGAATCGGTTCATTTCCTGGCGCACTGCTAGGAAACAACGAAAATCCTTACATTTTCAGTCTGTTTTCGTGCAAAAGTATGCAACACAGAGAGCACCGTTATTATAATTCCTATTCTACACTCCAATTCTTTTATTTTGTCAACGAGATAGATTATTTGTAAATTTTTAGTTCAGTATGTATTACGAACCCAGGGGAAAAGGGAATTCCCCGAGGGTTTTACTTCCCCTAGGCGTGCCTCGTGCAAAACGTCTAAAAAAGTGGAAAAACTTCGAGGATTTCCCTTTTCCCTGAGTTCGTAATACATGTCCACGAACACTTCTGATTTCGTACAGTACAAATACCAAGCACAATACCGTAAACAACGAAAATACTTAACGATAGCAATGAAAGAGTGCTTAAATGATTTAACTGCAGCTTACTGTCTTCGTCTGTGTGTTGATTTCAGCCAACGTACACAGAAGAAACGAATCGCCGCGTCAAAACGAACGCATTTTAAGTTATTTCGAAACTTAGTGTAGTACAATTCTTTGAAATTGTTCGCTGCTTAAAGCATTTTATTTCTTGAACGTATTTATGGTGTAAACCAATTTAAAAATGCAGTTGTTATGCTGTACTTGTAGAAAAAAAAGATTTATCTACGTCAGAAGGTGAGGTCCCCAATTTATTTTACAAAATTTTTACGTTACCCAATTCTGCAAGATATTTTGCGAGCTCTTGCTGCAGGTCTGGGACCTTCGCTTCCAGCTATGCTAGAGAATGTGTGCTGGTTTAATAAAATTGAGAATGTGTGCTGACCTCACTCAGATTTGGCGGGACAAAACAGTTCGAGCGCTCCAGCACGCCTCGTTCCAACTTGACGAACTTGACTGAAGTTTGTGCAAATTTTCAGAGCTTCGCTGGAAATTTTCGTTGTTTTGACCTGGCTTAGCTTTGTTTCAAATTGTTCAACGCATCCCATTATTTTCACATATGCCTTCACAACTTTGTCAAGTTTTTTCTTTACGTTTGCGTCATTGACTTATCTCTTTGCCTTTGCAGACCGCCAAAGAGGCGGTGACAAAGCGAATGGCCAGCTCCAAAGACGCGCTCGTCATCGACTGGTTGACCGATCTTTTTCGCGAGCGCAAAACGTCTCTTCTCGCGCTAGTTCACGTGCTTACAGCGCTGAATCAGAATGCCGACGTGATGGGCACTGTTTCCGGCAGACGCGGCCTTCCTGCAACAGCACAGTCGTTCCGTTACTTCCTTCGTCGCGACTCGCTCGGGGTTGTCTTCGAGTTCAAGGAAGCGCCCAACATCGCCGACGCGATGATAGAGCTTCGACCTAGTCCTCCGTCCGTCCACAGTGCTCCCTCGCCGCCACTCCGAGTTTCTCGTCGGCAACCTTAAATCGCGATCAGTTTCTCACCGACCTCCCTCCTCGGTTCGCTCGTCAGCAGCAAGCGGTGGCACCACCCGTCGCGGCCCCTCCGAAAGCGGTCACTGCTCAGCAGCCAAATGGTGCACCGCTTGAGTTCTCCTCGCAGCAGCCGCCCATCGATGACAAGGTCTCCGATGAACAGGTGTTCGTACGAAGCCACTTCGAGGAGTGCCCGCACTGCGACACGGTGATCCAGCGACACATGGCGACGCAAACACCTTCCGCGTTCGGCGCAGCGACTGCCGACGATGTGTACGCGGCGATTCGAGCGCGTCTTGCGGATGCGCGAAAGGCGGCGGGCGCCGATCGATAAGTCGAGTCAATCGATAATTTGACGTGAAAAACTGGTTTGATGCCATAATGCTAACGGAAGTTGCCTCCACGTATCAGTGTGTACAGGCTGTTGAGTATAGCACCGTAGGCAGACGATCTTTAGCGCGCTCTGTGACCTGTGTTACTGCATGTTCATTTTTCGAAGATCGTATATACTAATGAAGAGTCATCAATGATGGAGGGGGTTATTTGCGTTCTTTCGCGTCTGATTGATTGGTGTCTTGTCTATCAGCGGTTGAAGCTTTTTGCGGTGAGAAGGCATATTGGTTCAGGTAGAATCGATCGTTTTGCCGTTGCCTTGGTAGTAGGCCTACTTGGTCTTCTATTTCACAGACAAGATGCTCTTCGGTTTTGCCGGCCTACTTGTGTTCTTATATTTTGCAATATTTTGAAAGTTACATATAGGTTTTGAAAGCCTCATATCAGCACGTCCCTTTCGAATCTACCATACGATGTGATTATTCCAAAGATTTATATTTCGCCCAGATTTTTTGTTTCATTTGTTTAAACCGTTAAAAATTAAATTACTGATTTCTCGAACTTTTCGAATGACATGTAAAACAGGTCGCAGCGTTGCGTACACCTCAAAATATCGATGAGGAATGCCGATCGAAAAAATGTCTGGTCCGAACGGCCACTCCCCTACTGCACAGACCTCTAGGAACATCGGACAGCTCAGAGAAGCACAAGGACCATCACAGAGCACGGTTCACGCCAGAGCCTTTACGCGGCAGGTTGTCTGCCACGTGCGCCCTCGGAAAACATGAAGAAAAGTTAAAAAAGTGCGCCTTTTCAACAAAAAAATTGATCTACAAGGCATCCTGGCGCGAACACTGACGGATATTCATTTTAGTTTTGAAATTTATAAAATATATCGCACGGACGGACACAAGCGACCTCTGCTCACGCGCTCCAGAAATTGCAAAAATCACACTTATCTCGTCTCATACATCAAGATATTCACTCAGCAGCTAGTAGGAAAACCGTCCGATACGCTCGGCAACGACTTCAACGAATCCCGTGCCACTTGACGAAGCGCGAAACTCGGCGCCAAGAACCGATCGATCACCACGATCGAAGACGCGGCTCATCCTGACGCGAACCTTGCCGTGCTCCTCAAGTGACCTTCCCGATGCGACAACTGCCTCTGCAAACTCGCGCATCGTCTCCGGCGTGCACCTGGGAATGATGCTATCGGCTATTTCGAGCTTCTTCAGCGCCGTGCAGTGCAAGCCGAGCGAGCGGAGCGACGAGACGCTGAGCTGCTCTTGAAAGCGGACAAGTAATTCCCGCAGCTTCTGGGGAGGGGTGGGGGGTCGGCTAAAACTGATTTTGTGTGTTATAAAGGTCCAAAAAGTGCTGACGATGGGGGGAGGGGGGTAAAAAATTCAAAAAATAGCTGACGTCAGTTGTGTACGTTCTCTAAGACAAAAAAAACGGGTTTTCAGAGCTCCGGATCGAAACGGATATTCGCAGGTCGAAGCCCCCGACCGAAATTAATGTAATATGTACCAGCTAGAACCGACCAAATGTCGAGAGTGCCAGGATAGGTTTGACCTGTAAAACTTCCGCATCGTGTGCTTTGTAAATTTAGTGTGCCCGATAGTGTTAGTACCTTTGCCCCCAACGCGTATCCTACGCGGTCCATGACCAAAAGATGGTTATGCAGTCGCTCTGTCCAAAACTCCCTCTGTTTGTTCCACTCTAGTGGCAGCAGGAATCAACCAAGCTGATTGAAATTTGGAACACATAATCTCCAAGATCTGTGCCGAGCTGGGTCCTATAAAAAAGACCAAATTTTTAGAATCACTGCGGACCATTTTTCTGAGAGCATAAATTGTGGTTCCTATGCAAAATCTGCTCAAGCCAGAGACAGCCGAAGGCCGGAGATGGCGTGGACAAGCCTTGCTTCCCACGACCACCCAATTTGTCACTGTGGGCGAGGAAAGGTGCGCCACACCAGAAGTCGCGGGTTCGAATCCCGGCTTCAGAAGAAACCTTTTATGTTTTTTTTGTTTTCAAATATACTAGAAATACGAAAATAAAGGTGAAAAACCTGTTTCCAAACTCCTGAACCCCAAAAAGGAGTTTGGAGGTGTAAAGCCTCGACCAAAAACAATTACATTTCTGTGTGTATTAGACAACTGGAAATTGCTAAATCTGGGAAAGCAAATGTGGGGTCCTTTTTGGGTGCATGATTCACCGAATAATAATTGGTTCGCTACCTTAAAACTTCTACATAATTAAGCTTTCTTACGGGCAAAGCGGCAAAAAGCACCCTTGCCTTCGCGCCCTTAAAAGTAGGACACAAGGTTGGGGAAGTAATTTCAAAACATTTTGCGTTGGCAAAGATGACATTGAATGTTGCGCTGTCGACTCTGCATCGAAGTCATCTTTGCTGACACAAAAATTTTCCAAATTATTTCGTTAAAATCTTTGCTTCCCCCACTTTGTGTCAACATAGTATTCGAAAAATTTGGAATCAATCTCGGAAAGAATTTGTTCAAAATTCGGTATTTTCGAATTCAAATTATTTGATTTTTTCGAATTCTGTTAAAAATTTGTTTTGAATTTTGTCAGACTGTTTCCACTGATCATTTTTGTGTTTGTTACTGCCGATAGCTGACTTTCAAGACGTGTTCGAGTGTAGAACTAAAAAGTGCAACGTTAGGTGACTTTGAAGCGCCGTCACAGATACAAATAAATTTTCCAACATTTACAAAGCGAACGAAGTGTCGAAAAAATGGAAAACAAACTGAAAATTCGAAAAATTTCTAATAGTTTTTTGCGCTTGTTTTAAATTAAAAAATTTTCGAATTGAATTTGTACGGTCAAATTCGCAAAATGTTGAATTGAATTTTTTTGAAAAAATGCTGAAATTCTAACGTTTTCGAATAAGTGTGAATAATTCGACAAATTCTTGCAACGTTGATCTGCAGGATACTTTTTTCGGTCCTGATGATTTACTTGTATTGAAACTGATTAACCAATCTACCGGTAATCACAAGTGTGTACAGCTTGTGTTCATTCGCTGGCCAAACGAGTCGGGATGACGGGTCCTTCATTTGCATTGGCGTTAGAACGTTACCTAGCTCAGCCTTGTGTGGATCATAAGCAATCTGAAGTGAAAACGAATTTAGCTTTAATGAACGTTACATACGATTGAACTGGACCACCCATAATCTAATCAACTGTACCACTCAAAGCGAAACAAAAAGACTCTAATAATGAACATCAAAATTCCAATTAAACGACAGTGATAAATTTCTCAATCTATCAAACTCATAGTTAGACGTATAGGTCCAGAATGCCTCGGCGGATTTCGCTAAAATTTTGCGTGTGCAGTAGATGCATGACATAGCGTATAGCAAGCGGTCGCCGTAATAAATTTTAGGTCCACTGGCTGACTCATCGTTAGTGGCTTTCGAGGATCGGTGTGCCCGACTTGTTGGAGCATAAACTAGAGTTGTTTTTTTCTTCATTCCAAACGGCAAGGATTTCCTGAGTGTTCGAAAGCTGCCGAAACTAGGCCAAAAACCACTAAACTTATTGTCGAAATGG
>JAQGBB010001194.1:0-14351 GCA_034691745.1 Prismatolaimus dolichurus
CTATAAACACACGAAATATCACCCGTAATGAACGAATACAATGTCGTTTTTTGATTGGGCGCATGGAATTCCGGAATTCTTCGAAGAGGGCGTGGCCTCTACGGCATGGCAATGCCGCCGTGTTCGTTTAGGAAAGCTCCTTCATAGATTTGGTTAAGTTTCGTTATCATCGTCGACTGAACGACTGATAGAACAGATACATGTACGTAAACATGGATGGTGGGCTGATAATATCAGCTGTGGATTTTGAAACGGGTGTCGAGGAGCTTGTTCTTTTGCTTTCCTGTGATAACATGTGGGAATTGGAGAAAACATCCGAGGTAGTTCTCCTGATGCTCGCCTAATGCTTATCTCGTCTGTATGCTGTGTGCGCAACAGGGCTCAATGCTCAAGCACAAAGGGCTTGTGCACCGCAACAATCAAACATACTGCACTCAAGTGCACGTCCTCTATGATCAAGCATATGCTGTTCCGGTTCTTTTCTTCAACTGCTGGTTGCCAAGTACGCTTTGTACATCACCGTGTGCATATTGCAGGACTCACACTAGGTGTACATCTCATATCGCTTATCTCTCCAGATGGCAAGCTTGCGAGTCTCGAAGAAGTTTGCTCAGCCGCATCCTCGTTGTCCAAAGAACGCTTGCACGTCGACCCGCTAACCGTCATCACACAGAAGGAGCATCCCGTTTTGGGAAAGCCGTGGTACTACATCCACCCGTGCAAAACAGCGAAACTACTTGCCAAAATTCGACCAGCAGATCCGTTGTACGTATTTGTGTATGGTGCGTGCAGTGTGACGCTAACAGATCTAAGTAATTCCGAATGTGCCGTTCTATTTCTTCTAAGGTCTTACATGACTGCGTGGCTGAGCGTTATGGCACCTCTCTCTGGCATTACACTTCCAGTCGAACTCTTTGCTCGTAGTGGACGAACAACTCAACGAGCAGTTGCGAACGACGAAGGCACCGCTTTACCAGCGAATACTTTATCAGAAGCATTAACATAACGCATAATAAGACAATATGTATTCTACGTGTACATCTCTAAGGCATCATAGCGGAGATGAGCAGTGGGTAAAATTTAGATGCTCGATGGTCAGCCGCTCTGCTTTCACTCCCGTATGTGCGAGCCCTGGCGTTTCGCGTGCCTCGGAAGCCTTTCTTTTTTAGTTGCACACACATCAATGTGCAATGCACGCATTTTTAAAGCATCCATATAAAAAGCACTGCGAGCGACGGCGGAAATTGCACTTTTTAAGTACCGGCTAAAAACCGGTATTGTCCAGCTCCGATCGTAGTGCGCACCTGCTATACGATCTTTGCTTGCAACAAGTAAAATCTGAGAATCGCCGAAAAGGCCGGTGCCGTCTGGTCAAATACGCATAAAACAGCCGCGGTGCTGCGCATGGTAACAGCGAAAAAGGCACCAAGGAGCAAATTGAAAACAATCACATGCAGTACGTACTGTTCATTAGTTCACATTGCTCTATATTGCCGCTCATCTTTTTTTGCCAGTTCTCCGCGGTCTGTCGCCAACTTCACTACTGCGAAAACTGGCGTCAGCGATGCGAGTTGCAGTCGGCGTTAGAACGTCGAGACAGCACAAGATAAGATAGTTGATCGCAGCGATCACGATAAAGAAGATGCCGAATATCACACCGCAGTGCATATACCTATGTATACATATAGAAAGCGTACACAAGGCTCGTTTAAAAACGTCACGATGGTCGTAGAAAACTATAACGTGTGCCGTCGTGCCTATTTGCAGTACAGTATGCACAAAGCTGGTAGTTGGGCATTGCAAGCACACCTACTGTTCGTACCTGAGTAGTTTTTGCGCAAGCGGAAGCACAGGTTCGGCAAGCGCACGTTCATAAACACGTTCCGTTCTCGCAGCGATATCCGGCCAGTAGTACATGCGTCGTACACGCGTGTGAATATGCCACGGTTTCGCAAACTCTCGCCGCCTACAGCGTGCGATCGCGTCACAAATGGCGTTGCTGAGATCTAAGAAACAAACGATCCAAAACATGTATCAAGGCCTTATCGTGAAACTTTACGCACAGTAGACATATACAGTGTTAGTCTACTCGCAGTTCGTACTAGACGACGCCCTGTTAGATATTTACATACTGTCTACAATAGAGTACTAACCATCCTCATTTGGCTCCGCCAACGTTACGAGATCGGGCGGAAGAACCTCAGGCACACCACCGACCTTTGTGCTCACAACGTGCAGACTACAACATATAACCCCGTCGATTTACATCCACAACATAACTTAAAATTACTTTTAAATTGCAAATAATCCTCTAACTCGCTCGGTCAGAAAATTAGACCATTTGACATTAATTACTATTATGTTAAAATTACGAAACTAAGCCAACAACGATGTCCAGGAAAGAAGGAAAACAAATATTATTTTCAACAGCGTACAAACCTACACACCCGCAGCTGGCGGCTTCAACAATCGCCATGCAGAAGGCTTCCGTCAACGACGTGTTCAAGAAGATCTCGCCCTGTACGAGTACCTTCAAAAATACGAGACAATATGAATGTCTATGCCCATGTACAAGCCCACGTCGAAGTCATACATTTCGAACTGCAGTGTGCGGTAGAAATCCAAGCAGTGAAACTCGATCGTGCAGTTGATACCTTTCGCGCACTTCTTCAAGCAATACACGTTTCGGTCCATCGCCAGCTACGAAAGTGAGTGAAGAACTGGCATTCATCCAACATAGGAACTGATAACAAAACATATTGAAGCCTTTTCTAGAGTCATGAACGTTACGAAACTACATGTTAAAACCAAACTACGTTCTGAACGCAGAATGGAATACGTACACGACACATGACCAGGGACTGTGGGCTATAGGCCCAAGTCGGAAAAAATCAAAAATTGGTAGCGCTCGACGCGAAGATTTCAACTCTAACATCCGTTTTGCGCTCAAATATTTGATAATTCACCAACTGCGAGTGATGTGCCATATACTCAGTAGAACAGTTTGAATTTTCTTTGTAAAAAGTCATTTCGATCGCTTTTTCGTTCACAAAAAACACTCTCCCTCTTTTCAACCCTTTGCGTGGCCTTGACTCCCTTATGGTTGCCCCCAATATAGAAGCTAGGTTTTTGCCTGGGTGAGAACTGTCTGCAACCATCATTAGCCTTTTCAGAATCCCCTTATTCGAAGAGCGTTGTGCACGTGCTATAAAGAGTACATCTTTTTACACACGCTCGGATTAGATATTCCGCCGTATTTTGACTGCACAATTTTAGCGTCAGAGTGACAAGACTACGGTAATTCTTATAACAAATGTAACAATAAAAGATTCCGCAAAAGCTAATGAGTCCGTGTACAAAATACCGTACATGGTACACATCGATAGTCTCAAGAGCCTACCGATGAGAAAACAAACGTCGGGATGAAGTCGGCACACTTTGGGTATGAGTGAAACCAGCAAATCAGTGCCTTTGCGGTAGACTAGCCGACTGACGACGATGATGGTAACTGGAAATACGCAAACCATAGACTCTGCGTGATGTAGCCTACATCTACTAAAAAATACACACTTTTCGTGCGACCCGATGTCGACGCTTCGCCGTCACCAATAGGTCGAAAAGAATCACACTCGACCGCATTCGGAATGACAGAAACTTTTTCAGGAAGTAGATGAGCCCTGAGGACGGTGTTTTCTTTGCTGAAATCAATAAACATTATAAAAAGCATAAAATCAGAAGGGAACCTAATTGTTTAATCAACTAGAGCAAAACGCATCGCGCGGAAAACACAAACATTTTAAGAAAAATAGCGTTTAGTTAATTGTTTTACACCTTTTTTGCCACATTGTCACAGTCTGAGCCTTCAGTTTACATTTCTAATTTCCTACCTCGTGTGCGAGACGCAAATAATATGATTGCAATTGGTAAGTGAAAACTGAAGGAGTTTGTTCGTGAGAATCGACGTAACATCGGCGAAACCAAACAAAGAATGATCCGTAAAGACCGTACGAATATTCATCGCTTGTGCATGAAACATCGTTTCGTGAGCGAGAGCGGAGAAAGACTAAAAATGATGACACAACTGTCTATCGCATTTTCAGCATGTGACAACTGTCTTGCAAATACTAACTGAATGGCCGTGGACGATTTCGATGTGTTCGCTGAGTAGAATTCGACGAATTACGGCGAGGGTGCTGAACACGGTTGGAAGAATGCAACCGTTGTAGAAGACGAGGAAAGGCAAATAATAAACCTTGAATAAATAAAATTCATAAACATATGCAAAATAATATCCCTTGCAAATGAAACGAGACTAAATCACACTACGTGAGGTATCATGCACACGATAAATTTGGAAGAAAATTACTCAATTTTTAGATCTACAATTTAAAAAAACGCTCCAGCGTCCAAAATGTCTACGCAGCAAGAGGATGAATCTACCATCCGTTTTGCGCTCCCATGTTTCTACAGAGTTAGAAGCGCTCAAAGTCAGAACTGCCAAAAAGCGCTTTTTGATCCTTTAAAAAGCAAAAAAAATTTGCCCATCCTCAGACCCCTCACACGACGCAATACATGAGCAAACGCTAACGCTTTCACATGGCGTTGCACAGAAAGCCAAACTGCCTACCTTCAAACTGTTGGCAAGATAACGAACTCCTTTCCGACTCCCATATGCGTGAGTGACAATTATCACCTTATGCCCGCGTTGCAATAGGCACTGTGACAAGTAGTAAATATGACTCTCGACACCACCCGTGTTTGGGCAAAAGAAGTCTGACACAAGGCTGCAGAGAAATACAAAAGAAACTGGTAAAAAGTAAAACGTTTGCAAATGCAGTGTCAAAAACACTTACCAAACATTCTTTCGCTCAATCATGGAAAGTGATTGCTAAAAATACTTGCTTGATAATGGTATTTGAAAAATTACGCAGCAACAATCCACTTATAATTTTATTTTTTGCGCCTTTTTGTGCTGTCAGAATACAATGACCGCGCCCTATACATTTGCGATTAAATAGATGGACCCAGCCATGTTGCGCCCGGAGCTTACTTCCATGCATTGTTCGAATTCTTATAGCACTCGTTACCGCTACACTAGGTTTTCGATAAAATTATAAGTGAATTAGAAAACATAAAACACTTTGCACTTACACATTCCAGAACATATGCAGCTCACTCGTAGTCACTGGTAGTCACTCGCTCGGACAAAAGTTAACACACGACGATGCAAATCATCAGTCAGGTACTCATGCCAATTGTCGGTGACTGAAAATCGGGCAATTTTGAGGAATTTTACTGTTTGATCGCGGGTCTGGGTACTTTGTTGAAGTTGAAGTGTTGAAGTTGAAGTTTAACTAAGGGGTACTTTGTTGAAGTTGAAGGACCGTGTTGAAGTCCAGATTTAGCCGCTCAGAATAGCTTTCAGGCTGGTCTAGGACCTGAGATAAACCTGGAAAGGAAATATCTGAACAAACCATCTATAGGCCAATAATTTATAAAAAGCCACCCTTTATGGCAAGCACGCTGTCGAAACAGCGCGCGCAGTTAAACGCAAGTTTAATCAGCCAATCAGGTTGCGCAAAAGCACACGAGATAGTATCAGTGCGCAGCGTCAGTTATTTGCAAAATATCAATCATCAAGCGTGAATGGAAAGCGCTGCGGCCGTTGATGACTCGCAGTTAGAAGCAAGAGTGTACCTGGAGCTTGCCCGTGGCTCCAAGGCAACCCCAGAATGGGTATCAAAAGTTCTTGGTACGACATGAAATTATAGAATTAAAAAACAACAAGCTTGATGTAATTGAATTCATACTTTAGCTGCTGTTGACGAGACAAAGATTAGCACCGTACCACCAGTAAAGCCCGTCGGTGGTCAAGTATTCGTTTTCAAGCTCAGTTCTTTCGGAAAGGAGAACGGTAAAGCTTGTAAATTTAACAGACTCTACATATTGTCAGAGGCTAGTATGCGGAGGACATGTGTTGGGTAGGTTATCGATGCGATCAGTACAGATGGAGGCAGCGAGGAACATTTCGAAGCCCTCAATGGCATGTGCGGAAAGACTACTTTCGAGCAATGACCGTCGAAACACCAAGCGGCGACCCTCGCTTTTGTCGCACTGAGTACCAACTCTTGGACAGCGCCGACGACTACGTTCTGTCCGTATACGAAGGCGACCAAAAAGTGGCCAAAGATTTGCCTCATGGCAATGGGAAAAAGAGCTCACGACCGTTCATTCCAAATTCGCAGCTCGTCAAGAACCCGATCGTCAACGCATATCGTGCGACAGGAGCTGAGCCGAAAAAGATTTATGACAAGCTTTGCGGTAAGCGCCAGTGTTACGATGTGGCACCTCCTCCACGATGTCACCACGCAAAGCCTAGGGCGCGGCGTCTGCGTAAGGTTTCCAGATTCTTTATTCTTTTGTGAGCGGAATTTAGTGTCAAATTTTTGATTTTTTTCCAAACGCCCGGATCGTGCGTGCTAAACGTACATACGTTACGTACGACGCACATACGTTAGGCACGTACATACGTTACGTGCACACATACGTTACGTACGTGCATAAACACGTACGTACATGCATAAACACGGACGTACGCGAGTAAAGACGATCGTACAAGCATAAACACGAACGTACATAAACACATACACACGTGCATAGATCCGTTGCGATATCTTCATCACCTTGCCCTGCTTGAGAAGCTCACGACTCGGCGTCACGAGCGACATTGCGTGCCCGATCGCTCTCTTCAACGTATCGCTCGCGTGCCGTGCTGCGTTCTTCGCAGCGAGCAGTGCTTCTATAGAGTCGCAACGCAACCAACTTTAGACCCACAACCTAGCTGATCAATGGGGATCGTTCACTACATCGCTAGCTAGCTAGCTACCTACCTTCTGCATCTTGACGACCGACGTGCTCAGCAAGTAGATGCTTTAGGTATTCTGAAGTTATGCGAATCACAATTGAAAAGCTTAGCCTAGCCGACAGTCCTGACTACAGATGTACGAATCAGCTGGCTAGTACCTTCAAGCAGCAAAGGGTAGCGAGCTACTTGTTGAACTGACTTGATGAAGTGCATGTAGAGCAGATGATTTCCGTAGTCCTTTATTTGCTAAAACGATGCGAATTAAGGAATCGGTACCGTGAATCTACGCTTCACTTGGCCGTGCCCTCGACTTCGGTGACGAGTCGCACAAACTCTTTCTGCTTCAACGATCGGTCGTACGCCTGTTGCCAGTGCTTCTCGTAGTTATTCGTGTACTCGCTGAAGAGCTTGACAAAGAAAGCTTTCGCGCGTAGAATGCCGCAGATTTTCTGGCTCTGATCCCTGCAGTCGATTAAACGAAATACTTTCGTACTTTTTCGATTAATATCTCGTCCTTTCTAGCGTAAATAACCCCGAAGATTGTATTTCGTCGTACATTTCCGATTAATGCCTCGCGGTCGTTTCTAGCGTAAATAGTCACTTCGACGATTGTATTTTGCACAACTTACCAGTCGGCAAGTCCTTTACGCAGTTCAGAAAGCAGAAACTTATTGTGAAGCTCGAAGAGAGCTTGCAAGTTCAAGAACATCTTCTTCGTGTCGTCTTCTGAGACCGCCTTTGACGCGACCACTTTTGCGCGCAGAATCTAAGTTCGATGAAAGACCGATGGTTAATCCTGGCTGGTCAGCTCATCCGCCTACTTAATCAAGCAATCGAAGCTTTTCAACATATTTCTCTTCAGTCGATATCAATTCAGAAGCAGCCGCTCTCGCTTTGTTCAGCTTGTCTTTCCTCTTGTCCTGTGAATTTAGCTGGAAGCACGACCCGCAGCGAGTCAGTCGGTGCTTACCATTGGAGCTGAGCTTGAAATCGGAGAACGGACCGCAGGCATGATAGCGAGTTGCTTCGATCTACGTCGATTGTTGCGTTCTTTATCGCGAAACTCGCTTTGCACTATGGAGACCGTGTTGAAGTCTTCATTTTCCGAATCTTGATCTCCATCGCTAAGACAATGAGTGAGCATCAACTATTACGGTGCTAGAACCAAGGACCGCCTCCCTTAGGGGTCATTTAACAATTACGTAATCGAGTAGGGGGAGGGGGGTCGGCCCGACAATGACATCATGTGTAAAAGATAGGCTATACCTTACACGTAACGACGGTGACATGAGGGTCAAAAATGTCAAATTTTTGCTTTACGTAATTGTTGAACGACCCCTTACTCGGCCGATTGAAGTCGCATCCAATATCCCTTCTTTGGTTCTCGACTCGAACACCGCCTTTCCATCGACGAACGCTGCCGCCGAGCTCACTTTCTTCGCGTTCGCCGCTTGCATCGTCCCGTTCTTGAACATCGCCGTCGCTTGCGTTTCTTTCATGTGGATAACGCGATAACGACTGCGCGAGTGCCGAGGAACCACCGAGCGCCACCGCCATGCCACTCTGATTCTGCAAGCCACCCGTCCACGGAAGATCGAGAAGAGTCTACGCTCGCTGAGAGACCCGGTCGAAGATTACTGAGTGCCGGATACATCTTCATAAACTCATCGCGCTTATCGTCGAGCATGCTCTGGAACGTAGCCGTCGTCTTCTCCAGTGTCTCTTGGATCTGCCAATCGACGTCAGAACCGGTTCCACCGCCAGCGGCTCTCGCTACGAACGCCGTCTGGGTCGCAGACACGGGTCGTCCGTTGATCGTCGACTCTTTTCCGATTAATGCCCCTTTCTCTTCCGTCCTTTCTAACGTAGATAGTAACCTCGAAGAATGTGACCTACATTGTATTCAGCACAACTCACCAGTCGGCAAGTCCTTTGCGCAGTTCAGAAAGCAGAAACTTGTCATGAACCTCAAAGAGAGCTTGGAAGTTCGAGAACATCTTCTTCGTGTTGTTTTCGGAGATCGCCTTTGACACGACCACTCTTGAGGGCAGAATCTGAATTAGATAAAGAGACCAATGGTATGGATTGAAATGCTGGCTGGTCTGGTCAGCTCATCCGCCGTCACCTGATCACCTTCTCAACATATTTCTCTTCAGTCGATATCAATTGCGAAGCCGCCGCTCTCGACTTGTTCAGCTTGTCTTTCCTCTTGTCCTGTGAATTAAGCTGGAAGCATAATTTTTTGCGGATGTTTTTGCAGGATGAAGCATGTTTTTTTGCTAAAAACAGGATGAAGCATGTTTTTGCTAAAGACAGGATGCACTTTCGGCTTTGCCGGCGGCCTTGTTTAACACGTCAGACAGATAATCTGCCCGCTGAGGACGATCTTGAGTTTAGATATGGCAAATCGTCTGTATTAGTTGTAAATCTAGTGAGCATAGTCGAGTAGGCTACTAGGGAGTGTCCAAAATGGAACATCATTGCCATGCTCACAGAAACCTTATATTGATGTAGCACAAAAAGTCGGGCCTGGTCTCGAGCCCGTCTTGAAGCCGCGCAACCGGGAGCAGTGCCGGAATGCCGTCAAGAATGACCGGCGACAGAACCGCTTGACGCATGACGAGCTGTTCAACGTCTACGAGCTTACGCGCGGGCTTGGTGACTTCGTGCAGTCCATTCATCTGTTCCCAAATTTGAATGTTTATATGCTTTCCAACGAGATGCTTCAACACGTATCGGATGCTTTTGGTGCAAGTGCCGACGCAAACGTGCAGCTGCTGTACGATACAACATACCAGCTAGGCAACTTCTACTTCTCCATTCTCTGCATGAGAATGAAAGTCTTCGAGGGTGATCCCGTCGTGCCCATCGCGGTCTACATGCACGATCGTCTTTACGCAAGTGATCATCATAAGTTCTTTGAGTTCATGATGGAGAAGTGTCCTGAGCTGCGAGATGCCGAACACCAACGACGGCTTACGATCACAACCGATCGCGAGTTTAGGTTGCGAGACACATTCAGATTCGCTACTTTGCTCTACTGCTGGAAGCATCTCCTCGACAATGTTGAGGATTGGCTTCGAAAGAACGGAGCGAATCTCGCTCAGTGTCAGCAATACTTGAACGACGTTCGTTCGCTTCTGAAGAGTCCATCGCTTGAGGAGTTTGAGCGGGCGGTTGCGGTCATTAGCGAAAGGGTCGGCGACTCGTCGTGGGACCCTACCTTCATGGAGTACTTCAAGGTATATAGGGCACTGCTGCAGTGCCACTACGCATGCTATTGCCCGGCCTAGGACGTACATCTGCTCTCGCTGCTTTCTTTCTACTCGATCCAAGTTCAGTCAAAAATTTTCTTTGCTAAGGCGAACATCGAGATGGATATCAAAGAACATGCGGCTTGTTTCGTCATCAAGCCCACGGGACTGTACAGTAGCTACAGTGGAATAACGACTAATCCAGCGGAAAGCCTCAACAAGGTGTTTAAAAGTTGGATGGACTGGAAGGAGATGCCAGCAGATAGCTCGGTCGTCGCGATAAATCACCTCTTCGAGTATTACCTGCGCGAGATTCAGCGTGGCTTCCACGGTCTTGGTGACTACGTGCTCAAGGATCCATCACTCGCCAGATCATCTGATCTTTACGTGCAGCGGCCGGTGATAAGGATCGATAAGATCCTCGACTTGATTCGCGATGGACAAGCAAACGATGATTACGTTGAGCCAGTTGAGGTGACTCCCAGCACATGCATACGCACTCTCCCTTACTACAGCACTCACGTACAACCTAATCTACTATGTTAGATCAAAGAACCGCAGCAGCTGGGCACTAAAACCCGACAGGCGCAAGCCGCTGAGGCCGTTCTGCTGAAGCAGATTACGTTCGTCCCTGACAGAAGAGTTTGGGTTGTCGAAGGACGCGGTGGCAACCATACTGTGTCCCTGGCAAAGCCGGAAAATTGCAGCTGCGCTTGTCCGAAGTCATGCTTTCATATTCTCGCCGTTCGGATGTACATCGGCGAGGTCAAGCAAGAATGCGTCCGCGGATCTGTGAATTTATCGTTGCTTCACAGAAACTTTCGGCTTATTAAGCGAAAGGGTGGCCGCAAGACTCCTAGATCAGACGATCACGAAAGCGTTTGCGCCGACGCGGAAACGTCGGTTTTGCAGGCGGCACCGCGTAGCGCAAGCAGTCCAAAAGCGAACCGAAAGCGTGCACCTAGGCGATTGGCAAGTGAGCCGCCAAAGAAGGTGTCCCGCCCAACGGATCTATCACCACTTAAAGAACGAGCGACGAAGCCGAGCGTGCGGCTTATGACGCGGCAGCCAGTTTCGCGTCGATGGCGCCTGAGGCGAATGCTGGCTGTGAGGCACCTGAGGCGAATGCCGGTTTTGAGGCACCTGAGGCGAATGCCGGTGACGCACGTATTGAGGTGGGTGGCTACATTTATCGCACTCGAATCAAGTACCGTGTAGGGTGCGTGCGTATTTTCAGGACGGAAAGAAGTCTACCGCAGAACCAGGCACTGAGACCAATATGAAAGAGGTTGTCACCAAGCTTACTCCGTAATTGCAGAAACTACTATCACTAACAGTAACTTTAGGAGGCCGCCGGTAACGGTTTTGCTGAAAACAGGAGCCAGCAAGATCTAGCTGTACAAGAACACAGAGAGTGCGTTAGGCGGTGTCTGCTGTCTACGTCGTCTCCAGTCCTACCGTATTCTCATGGCTGTTCGTGTGCGTTATAGTGATGCACAGCAGACGAGTCGTAACCGAATGTCTCCAGCACGCGATGAGGAACGTTGCGCAACACCTGACGGTAGTCCAGCGGCCGAGGCGCTCAAGTACAAAATATATAGTATAGCTGCTTACGCTTTTCTCGCCTTTAGCGCTAGCTTACGCTCTCCTCCGACCTGGTACGCTAGCGTACGCTCTCCTCCGACCTGATACGCTAGCGTACGTAAATTTCGCTCCCAACCTTGCACGCCATATCTTTCGAGTTGCATGTCTTTTTAGCAACGTTTCAGCGACTACAGCGGATGGTGACAAAAGCATCTACTGCAAGTTTAGAAAGCGGTACGCCAAAGGACAACTGATGGCACAATGCGATATGCAGCTACGCGGGTGTCGTGACTGGTATATGCTACACCACACTGCGTTTTAAAAACGATGGTTTTCATGACTTTTTGATTTGTTTTGAACACCGTGGACGCTTTCATAGGTACCACAAGGATTGCGACGGCATTCCGTCCGAAGTGTTTGAGGCACGAAACCGCGGAAACCGAACGCGCTTCTGGGAATGCACGCACTGCTTCCAAAGCGACGTCCCGAAGTGGGGCGGACAGGTGGAGCGCAGCGGTCAACTGATCGAGATGACGAACACGTGCACGGTGGACAACATTCTCACGATTTTTTACGTACATTTTAAAAACAATCCGCAACTTCTGCCACGATTGGCTCGTTCATCTGCGTCTGAAGCCGCTCTTCATAAGACGATGACACTGTTCCGTTCAAAGGCCGACTACAAGTTTGACGAAGGAAAATTCTGCTGGGTTTCATTTTTGCAAACCGTCGCAGCCGCAAACTCGAAGCTTAAGGTCAAAATACAAGACGCGTTCCGCCTTCAGACAATAGACTTGTTTGGTGCACAATCTGATTTTGTCGTTGATCTGTTCCGGCATGTATGGACGGTCACTGCTACAACGAGGTGCAATCGGTGTAAAAGAGTCGGACAGCGAGATATCGACGAGTTTAATGTTGGGTTTGTAAAGACTGCTCTCGCAGATATTAAATGATAAAAAGGATATAATGGGGATAGGGCGATGAAAAGATATTTGTTACAATGTAAATGCAGAAATACGGTTATGTTTTCATATAACTTAGCAATTCAAGGAAATTTTAGATCGAATGCAATCAGGAAATACGGTTTCGAACGTGTGCTAATTCCGCAAAAAATACCGTGTGTTGACACAGGCTATCCCGCGACATCGTCGAAAATTAACGAGTATATTCCTTCATCCTGCTGCTGATTTTGCGCTAGTCAACTGAGAGATATTTTAGCACGTGCTCTGGACAGGACGAGGTGACAAACATCAGATTTGCTAGCCGCAATCCGTGGCTACTGATCGCAAACCTGTCGGCTCTGCCGATTTCGCAGCTTGACACTATACCACCGCAGTTCACGCTTGCAAACAAGAGGTATATATTCAGCCTGAAGTGCACTCTAACTTTCAACAAAATGCATGCATCAGAGTGTTCTGAAATACAAACCTACTGTGCCTGAAACTGATTGCATGTAAACGTTCGTCACTTTTTGGCCGACCCCCCCCCCTTACAAATAAATCGGCAAAGCCGAAAAAGCATCCTGCCTTTTTAACCAAAAAACACTAATTTTTTCGAAGAAATTCGCCAAAATTTTAATTTTATCAACGAACTCGCCAAAATTCTAATTTTTTCAACGAAATTGGCCAAAAATCTAGTTTTTTTAAAATAAGTCGCCAAAATTTTCATTTTATCACTGAATTCGCCAAAATTCTAACTTTATCAACGAAATTCGCCAAAATTCTAGTTTTTTCAAAGAAATTCGTCAAAATTTTAATTTTTTCGAAGAATTTCGCCAAAAATCTAGTTTTTTTTTAATAATTCGCCAAAATTTTAGTTTTTTTAAAGAAATTCGCCAAAATTCTAATTTTATCACTGAATTCGCCAAAATTCTGATTTTATCAACGAAATTCGCCGAAATTCTAGTTTTTTTTAAGAGTTTTGCCAAATCTTTAATTTTTCCAAAAAAATTCGCCAAAATTTTAGTTTTTGCAAAGAAATTCGCCAAAATTCTAGTTTTTTCGAAGAAATTTGTCAAAATTTTAATTTCATCGAAGAATTTCGCCAAAATTATGATTTTTCCAAAAAAAATCGCCAAAATTTTAGTTTTTGCAAAGAAATTTGCCAAAATTTAACTTTTTTTTTAAAAAGTGCCAAAATTTTACTTTTTCAACGAAACTCGCCAAAATTCTAGTTTTTTCAAAGAAATTCGTCAAAATTTTAATTTTATTGAAAAATTTCGTTAAATTTTTAGTTTTTGCAAAGAAATTTGCCAAAGTTTCAATTTTTTGAAACAAATTTGTTAAAATTTTAGTTTTTTCAACGAAATTCGTCAAAATTATAGTTTTTTCGAAGAAATTCGTCAAAATTCTAATTTTATGGAAGAATTTCGCCAAAATTCAAATTTTTCAAAAAAAACTTGCCAAAATTTTAGTTTTTGCAAAGAAATTTGTCAAAATTTAAATTTTTTAAAGAAAATTGCCAAAATTTTAATTTTTTCGAAAAAAATTTAAAAAATTTTTATATTTTTAATGAAGTTAATCAAAGTTTGACATAAATTTATGTACGTAAACAAATGCTGTGTTTTTTTGCTATGTCAATGTTTGTCAACATTTTTTTGACGTTTTTTCCGTAACCCGTTTACGTAAATTATGCATGATCCCTTGATG
>JAQGBB010001195.1:0-14345 GCA_034691745.1 Prismatolaimus dolichurus
TGCATGCGGACCACCAAGTGACGATGAAGTAAACACATGACTCATCAGAGGTTTTGGGTCATCTTTTGGGTCCCGGTATCGCAATAGTTGACCGATATGGCCCATATACAAACTTGAATCTAGGATTTCCCCAAGGTACCCGCGTACAAAATTTCAGCCCGCTAGACCTCTTATTTCGAAAGTTATCGTGTTAACGCACAGACACGGGCCATGGCAATATGGTTACTGACGTGCGTGAGTGGCCCTAAAAACTGTGCAAAAAAATGTTTTTAAGCTGCTTTCAAACAAAAAACAAACGTAGAATTAAATTCTAAAATTCGTTGCAAAATTTGAAAAATGAGCTTTATAAAAATCAGACTTTTCTTTATTATTACATTTTTTCTCGAAAACTTCGACAATTCTATCTCATTTTGAGAATTTTTATTTTACTAAAAAATTCTATCCACGAATGTGCGTTCCATTTTCAGAAACGTCGCTACAGCCGCCACAACTTTGCCGACGACGCTGTCGTCTTTGGACATCCGTCCGACGGGCGACGTGTGGGGAGAAAGCTACGACACATTCTCGGTGGTGGCGAAGACGGAGTAGCGTCTCGTCGGCTCGCCGAACAGCTTCTACAAAATTTAGCCGTCGTCGCCGGACTGTCGGGTATCGATACGGAAAAACTAAGACGGCGAGGCGTTGACGCAAAGAAAGTTGTAACCTTTGGCGAATCGCCACCGCCGGCGCAGCCCGAACTTGGCAGCAAGCCAGCTGAAGTTGAAACCGAAGACGAGGACTACTACGTGACGCTACCACAGCGTAGAAGTGGCTCAAAACCGGCTTTGGACGAAAATCGGAAGGAGTCGGCAGCGCAGTGCTCCGAGGAGGGAGAAAATCCGTCATCATCGTCGTCGAGCGATGAATTGGAGACGATAACAACAGCAAGAACACAATCTAGTTGAGCAAAATGCAAAGACTGCGTTGCGAAACAGTTTTGACAAACCTGAAAGTAAAATAGCTGGGTAAAAAATTCATAAAATGTGTCCGAAAACGCGCAATTTTCGCGCTGCAGCTGAAGCAGGCGTCTGGCAGATTCTTGCATGCGATGTGCTCGAACGAGCGATTAGCAAGTAATCAATTGAACTCATTCACGTTGACAAACGGACTTTTCTCAGACGGAATTCCGAGCGGAACGCTTCGTGTAGGAGGCGGTGAAACCGGTGGACCGGAAATCTCGCCGCCGATTGGTCGGTTTGCTGCCGGATAGAAGGATGTTTGGGATAATTACCACCAATGTAGCCACTAATGCATCGTTTCTTTTAGGATTCAAAAGTCGGAGGGAAATTCACCAATGTCGGGGGTCACCGGGTACTTGGCCAAAACTTTGGCGGCTTATAACTTTGGGTAGGAATACAGGATCACAAAACAGATGGTAGGTTTGGACTCAGCGCGCCGAGTTTTACAAAACGCGATCATATTAAAAAACAAATTTTCAAAAACGGCAATGAATTTTAAGAATAAGCAATAGTATAATGCGCCGAGCGTAGCGAGGCACGAAATTTTTCAGATTTTTCACAGATTTTCCCTTTTGACCACTTATTTTAGGGTTGGGATTACTTGGGGATGGGGGATTGGAAAAAATCCCCGGGTATTTGCCAACGAGAGAATTTTTTAAAACTAAAAAATTGCATTTTCTACCAAAATTTTGGTGAAAAATGGTGTCAAAATGCAAACCGTGAGCTAATAGGATGCGACTTTACTTTTATTTCTCTTTATCTTAAGCAGAATGTTACTGCTTCGGTGGTTAAAATACGAAAAATTTTCAGTCTAGAGTTTTTGGCAGATTTACACGTGCGAGACAGGCCGGGGATTTTCTGGGAATCCCGGGAATTGGGGGACGGCAGAAAAATCCCCGGGGATTTGCCAACTCTACTTATTTCTGGCACATTTCGTAACAATTATCGGTTTTGAAATTTTTATTTGTACTTTTTTGCCCAAAAAGTCGGCGGAATTCCCTCGAAATTATCCTGGATGAAACACTGGACTAATGATCTTTTTCCGGTTTGATTGTTCAGGTTTTCGCTTTCTTTGAGCTTTCCGAACGCTGAAAAAATGGTTTTATTTTTCTCTTTTGTTACCCTGCACACGCATACTATGTTGCGCAAGAGTTCATAGTGTCAGTCAGTCCTTAGACAAGAAGGTCCAACACAGCAAACAGAAACTAATGCTGGGAATACGTCAGAGACGCCCCAAAATGTACCTCGCATAATCCGATTGTAAATCAGCCTATGTGCAGATCATCGGCTGGAAAATTCAAACTAATCTTTGCTCGTTGACAGTGCTGCCCTACAGAAGCGGTGCTCTCCGCCTTAGACGAGAAGACGTTAACATGTTGGAACGGGTTTGGCACCAACAGCCAAAAGTCGAGTTTCTGCTCGTGTGCGTACTCGCCGATTACCATGTCTACCTGCAGAAAATGCTCTACATTGTATGTGTTCTTCGCGAGGTAATTCGAGAGAAAATCTATCAACGCCGGCAGCCGTTGTGACGGGTAGAGTTCGGTGACTGTGCTCGCACCGACTCGAGAGGCTGAAAAGATGTTTTGCTTGCCGACGAGCCAAATGATGAGTCCAATGCGGATGTCCAATAAGCAAAGGCAAAACGAAAGTAGCGGCGATTTCCAAACGCTGCTGAGAACGCTTTGGACGTCCATCGCATCAGGCACTAAAAATCGCAAAAGTTCCATTTGAAAAGGGCACCACGAACCACACAGTTCAGCTAAATTAGATGTTAGGACGGATTTGGCTCAAATTTGGTGGGTAAATGTTTCATATACTGTAGTGCGCTTTGAAAATTTCGTGTGGTCGAAAGTTTTATCGTAAGTGATTTTTAGGCATACAGACGCACATTACATGGCTGCCTTTGGCCATAAGTTCTGACTACTTTAACGGATAGATAGCCGCAAGCCTCACATTCCCAACCTAACGTAATGCGTCCAGCTGATCAAGCCATGCAGACCTGTTCGTGTTCAAAGCAGCAGCACTGAAAACAATTTTTCACGCTGTTCCAGCATTGTATAGTCTATCACGTGAGCACTCTGAATTGTTGGCAGTGGAATATTGAAATTTCAGTTTGAGCTCCTAGGTTTATCTCAGCAGTGCTGTGTTGTCACAAGCTAATGGGGCTTCCAAGTTTATCTTTCAATTAGTAATGGATATAAGCTGCGCAACTTTCCCCGAATGCAGCCTTAGAGTTAACGGACACCTGTCCGCTTTTCAGCTTGCATCATCTGTGTCCGCTTCACTCTACTCCAGTAAAGTGGCATAACTCCCACGAGGCTGTTGACGTAGGGTGAATTTCAGGCCATGCTTGACCAACGTTCCTCTGTGTTCAAAAAATTACGTCAGCTGCATTAGTATTTTGTTCGCTGTTAAAACATTTACCGAGAATACCGAAAGACTAAGTTTCATGTGTGCTAACTTTGAACTAAAATGGACTACTTTCGTCATCAGTCGACTATTCACGGCGTGCGGTATCTTGTACATGAGAACGCTTCAATCTGCAGAAGGTAAAACAAATGAAACATTTAGCTAGAAAAGAGGGGACGATAAGGCATTAGGTCAAAAGAGGGAAATATGGAGAAAACGGATGCGGGACTGAGAAGAAAGCAGTTTTCTTTGTTGCTAACTTGCCTGAAAAAACAATGCGGGCTTTAAAAGACTGAACTTTGCCGGAAACGGACATAACCGATATGCCTCCCATGGTTTATAGTACCAGTAAAATTGCGCTTTAGATCTATCTGGGCCCTCTTGTTTGTCGGCGCCTTTGCCGGCTTCCTCGTTAACGCAACGCAGCGCTTTTCGTTGTTCCTCTCGCACCCGATCAACGTCAACATAGAAGTGAAGTATGAAACGGACAAGGAATTGCCTGCGGTCACAATTTGCAACCAGAACATTTTTCGGTATGTTCAAACTAGTTTACCTCCAAAATAGGCTTCGCCAGCAGCCGCGATTTTAGGGCATCGAAGGCTGCTCAGTTGGGGATTTACCCGGTGCTAAAGAAAATCGTAAAAGCCGGAACACACCACGATACAATCCGCACAGGGGTGTCTCTCGAAATGTCGCAGAAATTGAACAACTCCGTCGCACTTTGTGATGAACTAGCGCACGATAAGAAGGATATGATCTTCAAGTAAAGCGACGGGAATGCGAACTTTTTGCAGACCGCTGCCTGTTAGATTCTCCGAAGACGTCTTTCGCTAGATGCTCGTTTGGCAACGCACCGTGCAGTGAGGAGAATTTTGCAAGGGTTGAAACGGACTACGGAATTTGCTACACGTTCGGATCGCCTGGAGAGAAGCCCAAAATTGTGCCATTTGCAGGTAAGATTCACAGAAAGAAGACATTTGCACAAATAAAACGAATTTTGGGGCCCCACAAATTAGTGTGGCGAAAAAGTATTTGAAAGTAAAAAACACACAATTTTTCACAAGCGTTGATATCTGCTAAAAATGCAGTGCATTGCGGAAAGTGTTAAGTGAAAACTAGAAATCTGCCTTGAACGATGCCAAAACTGAGCGTAATAGGACGCGATTAAATCACGGATTTGCATCAATGACTCCAAACGAGTGAGGTTTTACTTGTCAAATTGCAGTTCCTGTTCTTTGCAAGTAGCACAGAAATGTCGTTTACTATTTTTATTGTTTCGAGAACTAGGTTTTGTGCTTTAAGGTTCGATATTCGGTCTAAATCTTATTCTCAATATTGAGAACTACGAGTACATGGGCGGTCCGCACAACTCGGCGGGCGTCAAAGTTCTCCTTCACGATGGTGACGAGGTGCCCTTCGTCGGAGACATCGGCTTCAACGTACCTCCTGGAAGACAGACGCTCGTTGGCATAAACGCTCGCAGGGTACCCGTTCTCATGGGCCTTTGAAAACCTGGCGCTGAACATGTGGCATCGTTATTTGGTCCAAACTAGGATTACGTAGTTCTCGTTTCTCATCCTTCAACTGACACCTTTGAGCGATTGATAAATTTACGAGTGCTATTCTTGCATCTAGGCTTTCTGTTGCAGGTAATACACATGAACACCGGCGGAACAACCTGTGTAGAAGACAGACCTCTCGAGCTTCGTCCAGACTACAACTACACGGACGTTGCGTGCCGTTTCGAATGCCAGATGAGATACTTGATGGCAAACTGCTCTTGCTACCCAGTTGGTGTTCCAGTTCAACAAGCGACGTGTAAGCAGATGCAAGCAAAGTACATGTTTAAAATATTTGCTCGTTTACTAAACAAGATACTGTAATCCTGGTCAAATTTCGGCAGCCACGTGTGATTTCAGCAGAAAGTTTTATGCTATTACATTATTGTCTTTCCAGATAGCGTCTCTTGGTCAAAGTGTACGCCTTTTGACGACTGGATCTGCCTGAGACCTTCACGAGGTTGGTAAAGAATAAACTTTGTCTTAATAGCTACCACTCAAAGGGCGCCGTCTGTTTGTAAACAGAAAAGTTATAAACAAAGGTTTTATATTTACCCAAAAAACTTTGTCATAAGTGGCTGTGCTAGCTGTATGTATTTTCGTATGCAGCGTACCTAACGTTGTGTTAGCCAAATGTTATCACACTGAGTAAGTTGTAAGCAAAACGTTTGTTCGCACGTGCCAGTGGGCCCGAAATATCCCTTTCGATAATACCGTCGTTGACTCGGTCAGTGTGCTTCTTCTTGGGATACATGAACTATTCCTAGCGACCGCTGCAGAGCGCGCAAAGCAGGATGATATACCGAAACGTCCCATCGAAACAGAAAATTGAATTACGTGTTATATGGAACACCCCTAAAACAAATCAGTTTTCTAACTTGCAATTTTAAGACTAAATGGTTAGATATCAGATTCAAAGCGCCATCTCGACTTCTCATCTCGAACTATTTTTTTCAGAGAATTTTGAACGAGTTGTGGACGAAATATGTGAGCACTGTCTCCCCACCTGCAACACGCCGACATACACACCGATCATTTCGCTCGCCTCGATATCGCCACTCGGTGCGACCAATCTTCTCTCCATCAGACCAGCCCAAATACCAGCGCTCCAGGAAAGGCTCCTCATGACCCTTGAGAGCATCGCACGCAACGACGTCGCCGAAGTGGACAAGGACAAGGCACAAATGTCAACCTATTTCGGCCTACTTGAAGCGATGATCGAAGCCGACATATTTCCAAGCTCAGAAGCGCTCGGCGTCTTCGGAAAAAACGCGATGCTCGACTGTTTCAGGGTGTCGAAAATATCGATCGATCGCGTTTGGCAAGCAGCCCTGTCTGCCCTGCGCGAGATCGAACCACTCGTCTATAGGCTAACAGATTTTGACACCGGCTACTTTATAACCAACTTTATTCAGTTTATTTTCGACATCCGCATTCGCCTCGAATACTTCAGGGACTACGATCTTCCCCTGTTTATTCGGGAAAACACTCACGACGAGCGGGACGTAAAATTCTTGTCGCACACGCTCTACAATCTTCTCTTCAATATTCAAGCCGTGATGGGCGATTTTAACAGTACGTATCCGTCGATCAAGAGAGTTTTCGAAGAAAATAAATATCTTCTGGACCATCCGAAACTCGCCGAGTTTTTTCGCGATGCGAAAGTCTTCTCCGCTGAGCAAGTCGGCTGCCTGGTGGGTCTAGCCGAGATTATGCGAGCCTGGTTCGACAACATCACCGATGTGCTTCGACGGTCACGTGACCTCCCATCAATGTGGACGTACATGAACGGCGCGATCGAAGCAGTTCTCGTTGCGCGTGTTCGATGTCAGCGGAGCTTCATCGATAAGGCGTTCAAATACGATCGACTGTCGTTTGCGCGTCTCTACATTGGTGCAATGGAAGAAGTGGAGGATCAGATAAATACAACGTTTCGTTACTTGGAAAATATCTTTGACTTCCGGAACACGTTCAGCTTTGGCGAACTGGAAGCGGAGAGGGCGCTCTCGATGATCACTCACTGTCTGCAGTTGTACTTGAGCAAAAATATTACGAAGTACGAGATGGCGCGAAATCTAACGTCGTTTGAGCTACAAGGAAGCCGAGTATTTATAGCGGTAAGTTTGCAGTGCAAATGTGTCGATTGATAAAAATTAGATGTTATTTCCTTTTTGACACTAGCAGCATAAATGAAATTGAATTTAAATTATTCAAAAATAAATTGAATAAATTAAACTAAAATAAATAATTTAAATGTAAAGTAAATTAAATATGCATTAAATTTACACTACACTAAATTAAAATTTAGCAAATATTGCTGAATTCATGGACAACCAAAACATAAATTAATTTTTAAAAATAAATTAAATTAATTTACTAAAGTATTTAACGAAACAGCGTGGCAGCGAAACTATTACGAACAAAAAAAAATATTTTTTGTAGGATTTCTTTATGAATATTCGCCGATTCGTGCAAACGATGCAGAGTGCGCAAATCAATTATCTCAACTCGGCTCTCCATGTGGAGCACGCAATGCCAAAGATAATTTTCGAGTACATGGTCAACCGACAAAATCTCACACACATCTTTGAGGCCGTAAAGGCATCGACCGCAGGTTGTAAAGCGAGCATCAACGCGTACGCAAAAGCACATGTGGCGTTGGCCTCGTCGATCGGCCAAGATCTTCTCCGATCAGTCGCAGATCAGACTCAAGACCTCACTGACTATATTGCTGGAGCAAGACTGGACTACAACTTTGTAATGTATGTGTTCGATGAAAACTGAAGCGCTTTTCGTGTCGACCTAAAAATGGCCGATTTCTTTCATTTTTAGAAAAAACTTCATCGACCTATCAATCTTCTACCCCGAGCTTCGAGAAGAGTTGATCACACAGCAAGAAGCGTACAACATATTCGGCCTGTTGTGTAATCAAATCGATAAAATATTGATTTTTTTGTTTTTATCCATTTTATTTCCAGGCGACGTTGGCGGTGGTCTGGGCCTATTCGTAGGCGCGAGCGCCATTTCCGTGTGTGAACTTCTTGATCTCTTCGTCGTTGCTGCGCTCGGCGCGATTTGCCGAATACGAAAGACAAAGGTTTTGAACGTAAAATCCGAAGCTGTGTCGTAAAGGTCTCGAGCAGCGCCCCTGATATCTCAAGTGTCCTTTTAAAGTCGGCAGGAGTCGTTTGGAGGCTATCGATGGTAACAGGAGAGTATAAATTTGCAACAATGGAACATTACGTAACGCGCCTTACGTTTTCATGTAAAACGCGGTTTCCAGTATAAACAAGGCGGCTCCTGCCGACTTTAAAAGGACCCTTTACTTCAACACTGTGAATGAAAAGAGCTTGCAGCTAGCGGGCAATCGACTGTTTCTATTCGTGTGTGCAAAACACGCGCTCTAGACTGCTCGATTACCACCGCTATCTAGAGCGCGTGTTTTGCACGCACGAATAGAAACAGTCGATTGCCCGCTAGGCTTGCAGCAACTCCACAGACGTATGCGCGGAATGCAGTCATCCAGTTCTGACAGGATTTTTTAAGTAGGAAATTTAATCGTTTTCAGTCAATGTGGACATGATTGTATTGTATGTCTGACGATGGGCTCCTGTGTATTACACTATGCTTTAAAAGCATTACATCCAGTAGGAAATGAAGAGCACTGTAGTCCTAATACTCTGAGAACGGCGCCATCCAGTAGGTCCATTGCCATGTAAAAATAGCGTGCTTTGGCGATAACTTCAGAATATCTTCACCGATTTCGCTGAAATTTCGTGTGTCATTCCCGAAAGCGTAGTTATCGTTACTCACAGGCCGCTGGTTGAATACAAAACGAGTTTCTGTTCCTTTGATAAAACTGACATCACTCATTCAGCGATGCAATACTTTTAGAGCAGTAGCTATCTGTTGGCCTAGTGGCTCAGTTGGTCAACCGTCTGTCTAATCAACCGAACTTTGTCTTTAGCAACAAGTTTTGCATTTCTCGCTCCATGCAGCAAAAAACGTTGAGTTTTTTTAATAGAAAATCTGTTTTGAGCTTGGTAAACTGTTTCGTTCGGGTTAGTGGGCCTCGAGGATCGGTATATCCGACTTGTTCAATTGTGAGGAGAACGAAAGCACAAGTGTGTCTTTAGAATTCAATGAGGGCACACGCATGGTCTGGCTTTGTCGCTGATTAGAGCTCTCCCGCATTTTTAGAATGCGTCGCAGGTGACTTACTAATCTAAAAAATTCTGCTAATCACTCCACCTTTAGATTTACTGCAAATATCATTATTCGCAACGTGAATCTCATAGGGTATCACTTGGCACGTATGAAAACATTTTTTTCCAAATAAAAGAAATCAGCATGCTATAATAGGGTTGACAAGTTGAACTTAGCAAGGGTTCCGCGTTGCAAGCTCGAATGACTCTTATACGGCGATGAAGCCGATATACTTTAACTCAGAGTCACCCAATGGTACATTTTTGCTCTCCACTTGTAGGACATGTTCTTGCTGTGCACATAGACCGTATTCGATCAGCACAGGTTTTGCTTGTTGAAGCGTCACCGTCTTCTCATTCTGAACGAAGGGGATTCGAGCAAAGAAGACGATCACATGAAGAAGTGCCATAAAGGAGCCGCCGATCCAAAGCGATAGGCTGCCGCCGAGCCGGGCGATTAACGCCATCTCGGTCATCTCTAGAACTTCGGTGTATCTTGGATACATCAGCGCCTCGAGATAGATTTCGAGCAAATGCGGGCTAGTGACATTCGAGAACTCGGAAGGAAATAGATTAATGTTTTCAGGTTCTTCGTTTGCGACGTTCTCTGAAACGAGCTGCTTGCGGTTCCACGGAAAGTTTAAAAGCTCGTTCTGAATGACAACGAACTCGCAAGGTAGGGCACCGCTCTCGCACTGGAGAGTGCACTCGTTATCCGTTGCAGAAATAGTAGAATTTGACGCTAAGCAACTTAAATCGGCTGACTTGTTCTGCAAAAAGGAGAGAGATTTATGTGTGGACAGAGAGCAAATTTTATCGGATTAGACTCAACTACGTGTTACTTAGTGAGCCTAAAATACGAATTTCTATTAAAAATACTAAAAAAAATTTCAATTTTAATTAAAGTTTTTATTCAAAATTTTATGAACTAAATAACATTTTTTATTTTTTAGACGAATAATTGTACCTCAAAGCACATCCTAGTGTTTGGCCAAGCCTGTCGCTGATTTAGGTTCCACCAAGAAAACGGCCAGCAATGGCATCTCTCATAAAGAAACTTCGCACGACAGTAGCGATCACATATGAAGCCATTGGCGTTTTTCGAGCACGGTGTGCGTGGCAGATTTAGCGACTGGAATTTTCCCGAAACTGAAAACTTAATTTTATGACCACCGTCGGTACCAGCCAGCGGTATCTCCAGCGGGACCGACATGTCAATTTTTCTATTTATATCCAACGTGAGCTCAACTTGTTCAATATCTTCGACCTGGTTGGCGAACATCGCATTCACATGTTCTGGATCCAAAATTCCAAACGGCGCCACGGTTACCATGGTTACACTATCGTCGCGGCGTACCGATCTGAAAATTCCGCTTGGAAAGTAAACACAATAAATCGTATCGTCGCCAAAGCCTTCGCCAAGCCACGCAAAGCTTTCGGGATTACACGGGATCGAAAAATTTGATTTTAGCCAGGTCAGACCCGCCTTCGCTTTTGTCGCGCTGAACGAGAAAGCCATTATCCGCGATCGCAAGCAGATGTAAGTGGCGGCAAATTCATGTAACTTATCGATTCTTAAATTTTCATTTCCGGTGAAGTTGAAAGTGAGACCAAGGTCTGCTTCGACGCGGAAAATGTTGAGCGCTGCGAGCTTGTCTGGAGCAGCGGTTTTACCTGAATTGTCGGCGTTTTCGACCCAAATCAAACTCGTTATCATCGGGATTACAGCGGCGAAAAATCTTTCCGCCTGCGGAGGAACGTCGGTAATTTTTGAGGTTAACGCCATTTGCTTCAGCAAACCAAGCCGAAGCGCTCGAGTATTAGGGTAAGATGCGTTCTCGAAGAAATCGATAAAATTGATTTTCACTTTTTCAAACATCTGAGTTAGCAGTCGAGAAAGATAGCTCTCAAGGCTAACATTTTGGACTCTGAGTTCAGACTTTAGAGAGTCAAGCATCGCGTACTCGTCCGCCGTACTTTGCGGGCGGCCGTTCAGAAAATCGGGCAGAACGCGGAGGCAGAACATCGGATCCCGTTGGGGACTGAATAGCACCTGTGAACGATTTCCCTCGATCGTCACTTTTGTGATAGTTCGCTTTTCGAGATAAATCGTTAGCGTTTCGCAAATATTATAGACGGTGACGCCGAAAAAGATGGTTATCATCGTGAACCAGAAGGCCGATTCGGCGCGACCGATGGAGTTCTTGATGAATGCGAAACATCGCATTCCCGACTGGGTGCAGTAGTCGCTTAGAACTTGCCTCCAGTTTATGGTTGACATTTTCAGTTCGCTAGAAATGGCCGACAACTGCGAAGACTTAAAAAAACACAAGTTTTTTATTGCTCTTTTGTTTGTTTTTAATTACTTATTTTTTGACATATCACTCTATCCGCATATGTAGCTCCCTGAACCGCAGCCTATGCACCATAGCCCACGTTGCCTGGATGTAACTTGAACCAAGGCAATTTTATAATTAGCAAGTATCCGGTGGATACGAAAGATAATAAGATTGGAAATTCTACCCGCGTTCTGCCCAATTTTCTGAACGGCCGCCGACAAAGTACGGCGGACGAGTACGCGGTGCTTGATGGTCTAAAGTCTGAACTCAGAGTCCGAAATGTTAGCCTTAAGGGCTATCTTCTTGACTGCTAACTCAGATATTCAAAAAAGTGAAAATCAATTTTATTGATTTCCTCAAGAATGTATCCTCTTGTAGTACTCGAACGCTTCGGCTTGGTTTCCTGAAGCAAATGGCGTTGACCTCAAAAATTGCTAACGTTTCTCCGCAGACGGAAAGATTTTTCGCCGCTGTAATTCAGATGATAACTAGACGACATGTGCTGTTTTATTTTTGTGGTGTGCCAACGAGGAAGCGAAGCAGCCATGAAAGGCAGGAAAGCTAACTGGTCAGATTTAGATTATCCCCCAAACCCTCCCCTCTCCCCTCCGCTCTCCACTCCATTCTCTCCCCGAATCACTTAGCGTATGAAACTTAGCAAACGTCAGGGAGAGGGGTGTTTTACCAACGCTTATCACTCACATCTCAACACTCATAATGCGATTAAGAGTAGATGAGCCTCTTATCAACGGCCTGAGGAGTGATGAAAGAGGAGTGATGAGCACTCAACAATGTAAAATTTTTGCGCTCGTCACGTCAGTGACTTACTAATGTTTGACTAAACACTCATCATCGTTCATCATTTATCAGCGTTTTAAGTCGTTTTTGATGAACGGTACGACCGCTCATAAATCGTCGATAAGTTCAGTTTTGAAGCATTTTTTTGCAATTTCAAGCGACAAAACTATGTGCTTTTGTGAAAAAAATCAATTTTCTCTTCCACGCATTAGACCGCTTGCAGAAATTCGCTCAAATGCGAAAGATGTAACGACTGCTCCAAACCGACCACTTTTTCGTGTTTGTTTGACTTGATGAGTGCATTGAAAATTGAAAACTCTGATTGAATCATTATTATTTTTGCATTTGGAGTGCACGTTATGCAAGTGTGGCAGATTATCAGAAAATGCCCCCAATTTGAGGTGAATATTGCATCTTAGTATGTTTCAATCGAAACAGTTCGAGTTGTCGCATCGTACGTAAGACAGTACCCTGGAGATTACAATATCGTATGTCACAAGAAAAGATCGCAGACCATCTAGTGCTTTGACAAAATATTAGAGTTTGATGATTTATAGTTTCTGCTCTGTGGTTAAATTTTGACAAAATTATAGCATTGTGTTTCATTTCTCTTATTTTGTTTTTCCAGTCTCCTGCGAAAGCGAGCGAAATCGTTGCATCGTGAAGTGTGCGAATTTCTACTCACACTCGTACAGCTGCCGATCAGCATACGACGAAATTCCAGGCAACGCCAAATCGATGTCGGATCAAACCAGTGCTAGCTGCGAATGCTCGCGTGACTCCCGGTAGGGATAGTTTGCCCTCTTGCGCAAGTTTTGCAAGCTGACCAACTGCTTTCGGGTTACGCACAAGGCGACGGACAGTCAGCATCGCCGAGCGATCCACAAATTGGACAACAGCTGGCCGGTTACGTCCCACCGTCTCTGGTGGTTCGGCCGATTTCGCGCTACGTTGGGTCAAATGCTGAATATGTGTGCCACTTCCGGCTACTACTCAGCCTCGGATTCCGAGTAATCCTCTACCCTCGTCATCGTCTACTGCGAATGCAAACCAACAACATCAACGACTACACCGACAACATCATCATCATCACAGTCAACAACATCATCACCGGCAACAACAACGACATCATCAACGACAATAAAACAACAACTAGTTGACAATAGAGTGATATCGCAAGCCACCGTACCTCAGAGTCTCATAGCACAACTCGGATATGGAGCACATACAGAACCATGGTTTCCCTATAGCTCAGTACACGAACATAGTAGAACCAAACGGACGGTAGTTTTGGACTCGGCTCATCGAGCACACCAATGTCCACTGGTTTTTGGCCAAAAAATCGACAAAAAAATTTTTCACACTTTTTGTAGTAGTGAATCTCGAAAAGCCAAGGACGACCAAACGGACGGTGGTTCTGGACTCAGTTCGATGAGTTCGACAATACGATGTAGTTTTTTGGCAAAAATCTGTTAAAAAATCCGCGCATACGAAAGAAGCAATTTTTCGCCATCTTTATCATTTGTTCGATAAAAAGCGACATTTTTCAAGAAAAAAGTTCGCCGACCCTAAATTCGGGTTTTTCGTGTCCGTTTTCGAAAATTCGGGCTATTTTCGGGTTTTTCGGTTGGGTATGAACCACGACTGAACCACCAACCAAACAGTGTGGAACAACCTCTAACACGACCTTCCGATGGGATATACTGTGATATGATCTCCTGGACGTCCGCTAAACTTTGGCTGGCTGGGGAGATGACAGACCGAATCTGACCAGCTAGCTCTCCTGCTTTTTCAGTGGTCGCCTCGTTCTCTTGTTGCCAAGATGCAAAACGACATGCAAGCAAAAAATGCAAAAAATGTAACAGCAACAAGCTTTTGCGAGCCGAGGTCTCATCCAGAAACTTACAAAAATCGAAAATCCGCCGAGACTACGCAGGCCACAAAAATAGTGTGAGATTATAGCTTTTCTCACAACTTGGCGAACATTTCTATAAGTGCGCAAGCCAAAAAAACCATCGCTGTGCAGTGTCAAAA
>JAQGBB010001196.1:0-14342 GCA_034691745.1 Prismatolaimus dolichurus
CAGGAAGCATCCTTCTTTTTTTGTCGCTCGCTTCGCTCGCTCGTCTGGCAGGATGCAAAAATTCGCCGTATGGGAGGCGAATAAGTAGTAGCTAACGCATAATAGTCGTTTTGCTTTGTTCGTCGAGATGACGACGTCTTGGTTTCCACTAGCTAGCAGCGCATGTAAGGGCTTATCAGTTTAGGTAAACCACTCGTATGCATGTGACAGCCGTTACCACAACGACGCCTGTTTCGAAGTTGTTATGTTGTGACAGCCGCTTGAGCTGCGCCGAGAGTGCAAGTCATAAACGTGGGTGGGAAGCGGGTGGCTATCTACTGTTGTTGGCATCCGCTTAAACAGGCACTTCATGAGCGATAAACAAAACAGTCACCGGACTGTACGGTACGTCAGGTTGCTGTACATCATCCGGCATCAGATTGCAAATAAAATCAGCAGACAGGAAGCACTTGCAGAATCAGTACAATAATATTGCCGAGTTTTAGCTGAAGTGTCGGCGAGTGAAAATAATTTGTTTTAGCGCGCAAAAACTTTTACCTATGCCAAAGCTCGGATGAGCATACTTATTAACCACGGATTTACTTGTATTCAATGGTGTTTCGACTGCATGCAAGTTAGTGAGTCAGCGCGTTTCTGATTTGGATTTTGCGCGGATCTGACTCAGTTGATTTTTTCGCTTGCGTACCGTTTGAAATTCACGTGTGAAGAAGAATGGCCGTATCCGCACACGCGCACGACACTGAATGGCAACAGTACAAGGAGAAATTCTGTAAGTACCGAAATGCAAACATCAAATATTCGTGTCCCTTTCGATTGAGCATATTTCTTGCTCTAATGTGTTTTTAGCCAAGAAGTATGCATCGCCTGAAGACGAAGAGATGCGCTACAAGCTCTTCTGCGACACGCGCAAGGTCGTGAACGAGCACAACGCAAAGCACGCTAAGGGCGAGGTCACTTTTACGATGGCTATCAACAATTTCGCCGATCAGGTAAAAATCGATTTTTGATCAATTAACGAAGTGTACAGCGGAAAGTTTGCTCTCTATCGAGTGACACTGTTTGGGACACTGTTTTTCTCTGTTTGATCTGACTACCTTACGACAGTGAACTGCAAGGGCTAGGAAGTTGCGGTTATCGCCTGGGAAATCTGTTTGCTGATCCAGGCTGCATGTTTTCCTTCACGTCCTGTTCGCATTTGGAGCATATTTTAATTTAGTTTTCGGGAAAGGGGCAAATTGAAATCAAACGTTAACTCGAACATGATTTGCTGTATTTTTCTGGATTTTTCTTCAGTCCTCGATTTTTGTGTTTTATCCGCAGCTAGGGCTGTGACCATTCGTTCGCCTCACCGTGCCGTCAGCATTCCAAGTTCGCTGTGTTTGAGCTCTCAAAGCCTGCTCAGAAAAAGAACCATAGCCCGTCCGTACATGACCGTGAGTCACGTGAGCCAAAACGTTTCTCGCTTGTAGACGCCCGAAGAGCGTAAGCGCATGTGCGGCGCGCGTCCGCCTGGCGTCGTCGGTGGCGACCAACAAAAGTCCTGTCATTAAACGACGCGAGAGAATCCTGTTTTCAGTCACGTGATCAATGGTGGTGGTGAGAGATCTTTCTCCGATTGGAAGCTGAACTTTTTGGGATGAACATGTTTTTGTTGTACTATGTTCTTTGCTAACTTTGTGTCGGTTGTCGGCTTTATGGCGTCTTTCTCTTCTTAACGGTAGTGCTTACGAATAAACTGCAGTGTGAGAAAAGCTCTACCTCAGGAGCAGTTTCGATTCTGGCGAAAACCTGTTTCAAACAGCTTTGACTTTTGATCATTTATGCATCGGAGAGCAGTTGCGAAAGCTGTTACGAAATGACAAACTGTTAGCTTTTGACACTGCTTTTTGATATTCGTAAACACCCTTACGTGGACGGGTGTTTTTGCTGGTTACTGTATTTTAACTTTTATCGATCTGGGTCTTCTCTCCCGCCCGCTTCAGACGTTCCGTCCAGACGAGGTTGTTGTCGAGCGTTCTTGTTTTACGAAACGTTTTCAACTAGTCCACGGTATGACGATTATAACTATGCATATACGCAGGTACCTCGATCGTGTTTAGTCAGCGGTTGTTGTTTCGCTCCGTATAATGCGCCTCGTTAAGCTGTGTAAACTGCAGAAATGTGACTGATTCACTGCAGCCTGTTCTCTTTTTTCTGGTTTTCCCGTCTCAGCTAGCAGGCTTTACTCATCCGCCTTTCCGTCGGGGGTCGAAGGGGTCGTCGCATTACAGCGCAAGACTAAAATATAGTTGTCTTGGACTTTGGCGATGGTAGCTCTCGATGATGAAATGTGGTGCATTTTTGCGATACCTTTGGGCAATTTTCAGCAAAAAGTTTTTTTTTCACACGTACGCCAATAATTAGCTGGTGTTGATTGTCAGCTTGGAAGTTGATTGGTCTGGAAAGTAGTGTGGTCCGCGAAGAAATTTGACCGAAAAATCGACGCGCTTTTAACTAATATCCATACTAACGAGAGGACGTAACCTCTGCGCGCTACGCTCTTTGCGCTTGTGTGGCGTTTTTCGAAAGCAAACCAGGTGCAGTGACGAGCGGATGGTTCTCACTCGGAGTTTTTCCTTCCCCTTTTTTCTCGACTTTATTCGCCCCTATTGTATTTCTGTGTGCGATCTGTGATGAGAGACGTAGATACGCTGTAATGTTGTCCGATTGTTAAGGGCAGTATGCAGCTGCAAGCATTGGCTTTTGCTGTTTACCAAATATTCAAGTTCTTGCACGTTTGTTGTCCGCTTGCGATTGGTGGATTCGTGCTTCACTTTCTCGGGTGCTTGACGCGAAAGTTCGTGTTTCGTGCACTCTCGAGCGTGTAGCTAGTGTTTTGTGTAGCAGCGGCAGACCAAGCCTGTCCGAGCTCATCTGCCGATTTTTGCGTCTTCTGGAGCGCGCAGCGCGTAAGCAAAGATAGCTACCTGGTCGCGTATGAGTCTGTGTGTGTGTCAGTCTGTCCGAGCGATAACTTTCGTTTTTCTTAATCGGTTTTAAAAAATTTTAAAACTAAAACGAATCTACGCAATCCGCAGATGGCCTTTTACTACTCTCGATTCTGCTCGATGCCCCCAGCGGTCTGTGCAATAGGGGAGTGGACGTTCGGACTGGAGTGCACGCACACGCGTAAAGCCGTGGCTACGAAAGTTCTTTTCTCTATTTGATGTAAACAGCCAATAGAATACGATACCATAACCAGAAGATGCATTTTCGGCTTTGCCGAGTCACACGTTTCAACATCTGTCGGTCACTCTTTTAGCTCTTGGGTTCTCATCGGTCTGTTTGCGAGAGAACTTTTGTGAGGGATGCAGAACGAGGATAGCTCGTCGGACGATCGTACTGACACATCGACGCCGCTCGGCGAGTACAAGGTCGAGTCGATCGACGGCGAGGCGTGGATGCTAAATCAGTTTGTACGTCGGCGGGCACGATGCGAAAATTCACACTTTCGGCGAATAAATCAGATAATCAATCTTTGTTAGACGGGCAAGATGAGCATTCACTATCGGGTCCACTGGGAGAACTACAGCGCGTGCGACGACACGTGGGAGCCGCTCTCGAATCTCACCAACGCGAGGGACATCTTGAGAGCGTGGAAGAAGTCGACCGCGGTGAGTGAGTGAGACGCGCTTCAGGTCATCAGTGGTTCGCACGCAATGCGAAGGAACTTTAGGGCCACAGCTTTTTCCATTTTTCTGGTTAGCTGAGGGAGCGGGTTGGCTACTTAGGAAGATAGCCGATCGTTGTGTTCGACTGTCGCATAAGAGTTTATCGATTTTTTTATCGACGTACGTCGGATTTTTAGTCTTCGCTGCACTTACCGATAAGCAGAGTTTGTAGAGTCATTTACTTTTTCCTCAAAATTCTTTAAGCTCTCATGGTCAATGTTTCTTGCTGTCAGGTGGAGGTAGCTCTTTTATGGAATATAACTCATGTCAGGCTCTATTGCGACGTCTCTTGCTCTCCATCTCTAGCGCATGCAGTTTCTCCATCGTCATCCGCTGCCGCCCGAGGCGGAGCCGAAGCCCAAGAAGGCGAAGAAGTCCAAATACGGCACGAAGCGTCGCCATCGAGAGCGCGAGTCGATCTTCTCCGCCGAAGAAGACGACCGCGGCGAGACGTCGTTCGAAGCTCGACGCACCGAGGCGAAAGCGCAGCACGATCGCGCGGCGTTCGACGAGAAGGCGCCGATCGCCGAAGAGAAGAAGAAAGAATTCTGTCTTCCGTCGAAGAAGATCGAAGCGGCGCCGCAAGTCGACGACCATGCGGCGATGAACGGTGTCGACGCACGCGCCGCCGACGTGTTCGCGCATGCAGGTGCAATCGACGATGACGTCATCATCGACGGGTTCGCGGACATTCCGTTCGACGAGGGTGCGTTCGAGGAGTTCGAAATAGAGGACTTTGAGTCTGAGACTTGCGTCGAGGCGGCGGGTCCGGTGCCACCGGAGCTCGCCGACGTTGCGAGCCGTTTCAGCATGGAGCGCCTGAACGCATTCGATCGTAGCGTGTCGGTGGAGACGATGGACGCGCTTGTCGGCTTGCTCGCGGCGACGCGCGAAGCTCGAGCGTCCATGCGCGAACACGCACCGGTGAGTGGTCGAGATTCGAACTGGTTTTTTGTTCTACGCGAACCGGTTTTTCGCGCTCGTTTCTGATTGGTCGGAATTCTTGCAGCCTCCAAGCTCGGGCGCGACCGAACTGCCGTTACCCATCGACGACATCACGTGTTTGGTGATGGCAGAAATTGTACGTGCTCGCGAGAGAGAGGGACCGTCTCCAGTAACTGGTCGTTTTTCCTAGGGTGACCACGCGAAGTGCGTCGAGATTCATGAGCGGGCGCTACTCTACGAGACACGTCCAGACGGTGCGCGTTTAGCCGTGAAGTTGGGCTTATCTAACAGCACATTTGTGTGTTCAGCAATCCTCGCGCGTGCTGTCAAAGCGGGCAAGCTCGAACGGGTCGAACAGCTGCTGGCTTCGCGTGAACGTGTGAACGTTGAGGACGCCGATGGGAAGGGTAATCCGACTGTATGGTAGCAGTGGAGAGCAGAACATGTTTTGTATTATAGCTGTTTGTATATGGTGTGGGTTTTTCGATCACGTGATGATTCCGCATAGAGAGTGCGCTCGTTGTAGGCGTGACATTGCTAATGCACTGTGCGTTCAAGAGGTGTTCGAGCAAGCACGAGTTCTGCAAGATGGCCGAGCAGCTGCTCAAGCGCGGTGCGAACGCGAACGCCACCACAGCGTCCGGCTACACGGCGACGATGGTTGCAACGAATACGGTAGTGCGGGTAGTGTTCGAAGTGGCCAGAATTAATGGTTCCATCCTCATTTTGTTATAGGGGCACAGTTGCGTTCTCGCGAAGCTTATCGCCGCAGGCGCATGCATGAACGCGACAGCGACCGCCAAACGAGATAGTGCGCTCACCCTTGTACGTGTGCGAACGTCTTGCCAACTTCTGATTGGTCCACACTTAGGCTCCTCCCCTCCAGCTCCAGCGTGGGGATTAATCGGAAGATGCGCTGATTGGTGAAGCTGTTTCTCCGACCAATCAGAATGGTCGATTTTTAGGCTGCAAAACGCCCGTCTAATGACCCTGCCGTTCTCGCGACCGCTCGGCTCCTCCTTCTCGCTGGTGCGGACGCTGCGTACGAGAACGCAGTGCGCAAGACGGCGTTGACGCTAGCGAGAGAGCGCAATAACGAGGAGCTCATCGAACTTCTGGAGGAGTTCTCACAAAAGTCAGTTGACACCACTTAGTTTTTGTTCTTCTCGACTATCATCGAAGTGGGGTGATTTACAGGGCGATGAGTGCACTTCTCGTGGCTGCTCGTCCGCTTCTAAGAGAACGTCTTGAACTTGTCGCGCCGATGACGCCGGTGCACACTGTGCGTCTGCACGACGCGGGCGGTGGGAAGAGAGTTCGATTGGCGTTCTTTCGACATCCGGCGCCGCGGGAGTTTGCACGTGAGTTCTTACTGTTTTGAGGTGTTTTGTGGGGAGTTTTGAGTCATGTGATCAGACAGTTTTGGGCATTGATTCCTGATTGGATGGTTTCTGACTATCGAACTCCTCCGGGTGTTGCTCCGCGATTTAGGTATTGCTGAAGTGCTGCTTATCGCTTCGGCTAACTATGCACCGACGAGGCAGGGAAGCGTTGCGTACTTGTGCCGCATCGAGGCGCCTGTTTCGCGTGTGCGCCTTAACGACGCCGATTGCACGTCGATACTTTCGACTGATGTATGTGTGCATGAGCAGTGGATCGATTGATATGTCACGTGATCAGCTCGCCAGCCAATCAGCGTTGTCCGTTCTCGCTTTTTTGCAGGATGGTGCCAGTCTTGCCGTGACGTTCATCTCGAAGGCGCTTCGCCCGCATGAGAACACGGTCGAGATAACGTTCGATACCGCCGGCTACGAGCGGACGAAAACGGTATTAGCAGGATATCTGCGCTCCGGCTTCTCCGGTTTCCCGGCTTTCTCTGGTTTTTCGGGGGGGGGGGGGTTTAACTTGGATATACACCGTGTGTTAGTAGTGAGTAAACTTGGCTCTTTTGGAATAATTTGGACCTCGACTCGCGACTTTAGAACAGGTGAGAACACCCACCCGTTCTTCGATTTTTAGGACATGTTCTTCGTGCAAGCGTGGCAAGTCGCGTTGACCGAATAGGATCGAGTCGATCCGCGCTTGTCTGCTTCTCTCCGGGTGGCTAAGATCTGCTCAGTGAACTGCCCATGACCAACCCGCTCTATCATTCTCTCAGACTGCTAGCAGGGTGTTCTGTTCATGCTCGTGTTCTAGATCGTGTGCGCTATTAGTGTGAAATTTCTCGTTCGTGTACAGTGATTCGTGTGACCGTGCGTGTGTTATTCGCTGTGCTATCATGCTCGTTTGTCTCTGTTTTCTTTGAGTATCCTACCGTTTAAAGTTTAGCGACGGCTGCTTATTAGTGGAATAGTTTTATGCGGGAAGCGTCGATTTTTAGTTGCAATGTTGACTTTAGAATTTCTGTCGATAGGATTGTATGTGGGAAACTGTTTTATGTCTCTTTGCAACTTCTTTTGAAAATCAAAACAACTTTTGAACATCGCGATTTTTACTCGAAATTTTTTCTTGAACAAGGCGTGCACGCGTAGTGACGCACGTAAAGCTGTGGCTACGAATGTTTCATTCTCGAGTTGATATGAACAGCCAATCATCAACGATAGCTAGAAGATGCATTTTTCGGCTTTGTCGACGAGTGATAGTTGCCGTGTTTCACACAAGTTTCAAAGCTTATGAAACTGGCAATCACCTTGTGACAGACATGACATTTGCTGTCGATAGCGCAGTTTTGTAAAGAAACCCGCATTTTACACGTGGCCCACTTGGCAGAAATATTTTCGCCACTTTTCTGTGATTTACTGTCACCAACATTCAACAATGCTGGAGAATCATCGACAACAAATTACATCCAAAATGGCGATTTTGAAATTGCGATAAGGCTCATTCACTTGTTCTGCTCTGCGTTTTTGTCATTTATTTTTAGGTCGTTATCTCGACTGTGGCACGTTTTGAATGCCATTCTAATGTGTTTTATGGTATTGTACGTGGAACGAGATTGATGTTTTGAGTGTTGCTACTAGCTTTGGATCCATCTTGCCTGACACCGCTTGTTTGGTGTATACACTCTTTATGCATTTTTCATTATTTGGTATCTGCTGTAGTTTGTAATATTTTGTGGTAAACGATGTTCGTTTTGCGAAAGAAGACCGTCTCATTTATGGTACAAGTCGTTCGTTTTTTACCAAAATTGTACACATCACTGAGATATAGAAGAAACGGAGGAATTGAGGCCTAAAATCGACAAGCTACAAATCAGAAGCGACAGTTAGAAAACAGCGGTTGATCATTGTGAAATCGATAAAAAGCTAAGTGTACTACATGTATAAACGCGCGCGAAGGAAGCAGTGTCTACAAGTGGTGCACGATCTTCGGTGCGGTCGTGCCAGCGGGTGCGTTTAGGAGCGCAGCTGGATAGTCGATTTCGGTCTTGTCGGCCGTGCAGAAGTTGCATGTCTTCGGGCACTTCCCTGAAAGACGGAGGGGAATGAATGACTAGCTAGTCGTTCAAAGCAAACGAAGCAAGCAAAGCTTACAGAACATGTAGAAGACGAAGCTCTTGCTGCACTCGCCTTGCGCTCCGAACGCAGCACCTAGAAAGGGAGTGGTGTAAAATGACGAAGGGAGAGGTCAAAAGGGTTGCTTACAGTTCGGGTCGGTATCGGCGCAAGCTAGAAGTAGAGAATTGTCAGAACACCGGTCAAAAGATCATGGTCATCGCTTACTGTCGATGAAGACTCGGCTTGGCGTGCACGATTTGCACGACGCGGCGCAGTTCGGAACCATCCAGTTGGGATTTGCGCTGCACTCGCCAATTGACTTCCAGAACGAGCAGAGTCTGTGCTTGTCAGTGCAACCACCGGCTGGAGCTGCGGCTAAAAAGATGGATGCAAAGATGGAAGGCAACGGAAAGACGGCTTGTTGCCAGCACTAACCACTCTGCTTGATGTCCGTTGAGAATTGCACGGTCGTTGCCTGAACGGCTGGCGCTTGCGACGAGCCGGCGGTAGCGACGACTGCTGGTGCCTGCGATGAGCCGGCGGTAACAGCCGGAGCCTGGGTGCTCGCTGGTGCGGTGGCTACAACAATCGGCACCGACTGTGTTGTCGGCGCAGCTGCAGCTGTGGTTGTGACAACAGCGGCGGCCGTCGTTGGCTGACTTTGCGTCGTTGGCGCTGCCGTCGTCGGCGCTGCCGTGGTTGGCGAACTTTGCGTCGTCGGTGCTGCCGTCTGCGACTGCGTGGTTTGAACAGCTGGCGCTTGCTGGGTGACGACGGCGGCTGGCTGAGTGGCAATTGGTGCCGGAACTGACTGTGTCGTCACAACTGGCGCTGGTGGGAGAGTGGTCGCTGGTGCTGGCGGTTGGGTAGCAACTGGTGCTGGTTGGGTGGCAACTGGTGCTGGTTGGGTGGCAACTGGTGCTGGTTGGGTGGCAACCGGGGCTGGCTGAGTGACGAACACCACTGGTGGCTGGCTGCTTCCCGGCGTTGGCGGTTGCGTTTGGACGACTGCGGGCACGGTCACGGTTGCGGCCTGGCTCTGGACGACATTTGCGACGACTGGTGGAAGCGTTGCCGCTGGCTGTGTGGGCACCGTCTGTGGCGCGGTGGTGCTCGATGCACCGCCTGCGGTTGGCTGGACGAGCTGACCGTTGGCCGGTTGCGCCGCATTGAGAAGACCCTTCGGATAGTCGACCACTTCACCATCGTGGGAGCAGAAACCGCAAGTCTTCTCGCACTTCCTGTAATTATTTTGAAAGTTCGTCCCTCTCTTTTGATGGGTACCACTTTATGGGACATACCAGAACATGTAGAAGGGGCCTGGCTTGTCGCATTCGCCAGCTGCTTTCCATGCATCACAATTGGCGTCCTCGCTTGCGCATTCTAGTTTTCGAGAAGACAAAAGTTTTGCGCCCTAATTCATCAAAAATGTCGTGTTTTCACTTTAGTACTTTCTATTTTGATCTTCTTCGGGTTGCAGTCGTTGCACGACGCCTTGCAGCTGCGCTGAAACACAGAAAAAAAAAATTTAAAAAATCGTGAAAACGTGGAAAAACAGTAAACAAGTTAACAGTCAACACTCTTTCACGATGAAGTAGGCCATCCAGAAAATGACGTCATGTCCCGCCCGGATTGCTGGGGACTTACGAGCATGAAGTTCGGGTTTGCAGTGCACTCGCCGAGCGACTTCCAGAATGGGCAGAGATCGTGATGATCGGTGCACTCGACGTTGCCACCAGCTTCGTGGTGTTTCATCTCTCCTCCATTTTCCTTCTTCTCGTGGCTGTGGCTCTTGCCACCTCGGTGGCCCTCTTGCTTTCCGCCGCGTGCCTGCAGAGCCTTCGGGTATGGCTGTGGACCTTCGCCGGCGCAGAACTTGCAAGCCTTCTGGCACTTCCTGAAAAGCAATTCCGCTGTGAATAATGCAAAAGCATCGCTTAACTTTAGCTGGAACATACCAGAACATGTAGTCTGGGCTCTTCTCACACTCGCCGTTCGCTGCGAATTTCGCGCACAGCTCGTCCTCGTCGTTGCACTCTGTAGAATGATCTTGTTGACTACATGCTAATTGCAATTTAGCTCGACATTCGCTTACTCTTGATGACGACCTTCTTCTCGCCGTTGCACTTGCCGCACGATGCCGGACAGTTGGGCTAAAGGACGAAAAAGTTGAGAAAGGACGATTCAGGATTATGGCAGATTCGGACCTTCATCCAGACCGCGTTCTGATTACACTGATCGAACTGTGTAGCCCAGAATGAGCACAATTCGTGCTCATCGGTACAGTCTAAAGCAGTTATCGATTGAGCTGGCGGACCGATTCAGACCCATGGAATCATACCGTCCTTGGCGGAGACCGCCGCGACAACGAACAGCAGAACAGCAAGAGCGTTCATTTTTCGTCGAGTAAGCAGAAAATCAGTTTTCACCAGGTAAACTTCTGCAACTGTTCTTCCACTTGTGAATGACTTCTTCTGACCAAGGTGAGCGGGGTTTTATAATTAATCTACTGAACTAGACCTTATGTCGGCCGTGCCTCTTAACCACGGCGGTTAATTTTAATAGTCGGTTGTTTTTTCGAACTTCACGTCGAAACATCAACCGGTTCAAGTTCGACACCGCTGAAGCGTACCATATTCGTACTTTTATTATCGGTTGCAAAAATCTGTCGGCTCTATATTTTCGGTGAAGGAATCGAAAGCCCAAAGACGCTTCGAGAAGACAATCGGCACTCCTGTTTTATGACGACACGCTTTCTTGATCATCCGAGAACGAGAAGGTCAAAACATGATGTCGCAACTTTTCTTGAGACCAGACTGCGCACGAGGGTGAAGCCGATGGTAAAACATTTATAACTGACATAAAAATTTTATATTCAACTTTTTATGCGATTTCAGTAGACATAAGGAACTGCAGAATATAACTTTGGCGCCTTGAGCGCACGTCAGCAAACAGAATTATTCACGTTCGGAGTCTATGTCAGCTGTAGTTTGTTGAAAATTTATAATAGCGAGTCATAAAAGAAAGCTATGAAAAGTTACAAAAAGAGCGGTAGCGTTTTACAACAGGAAGAACTCCGTGTAATGTTCCAGAACGCCGAGCAGTAAAACGAACATGTTCCGCATCATTTTGTTCATGAGCCCTCGGGCTGGGTTGAAGATTAATCTCGAGAGGGCTCGGCTGCTTCAAGGCAGGCCAGGAACGTTTCCTCAGAATGGCTAGAGGGCAATCGCGAAACGTTCTTATATAGTTTTGAGCGCAGTTGATTACACTGAATACAGCAAATTCGAGCTAATTGTTGCTATCCACATTATTTGTTGAATTGAGACCGTTTTTTTGGAGAAAGGACTTCCGAAAAGCTTTCGAGTGTGTCTCTGCAAGTGGTTTTCGAGGTCTCCGCCACACTTTTCTCAGTCGGATTTGGCAAGCTTCGATTCCTCTCTCTATCGTATGAATTTATTTTATCGGCGTGTTTGAAGCTTCTGAAAGCGCATCCAGTCTCTTTGTATGACCCATGCGAGCTTACTTTGCTTTTAACAGTTTAGAACGCGATTTATACGTATAAATGTTACGGCATCGGAATCTACATACGAATGCAAGTGTCTACCACGGAATCTTCACAAGTGGAATCGGCAAAGCCGAAAAGGCATCATGCATAAGGCAAAAAACGTGCAAAAAAAACGAAGTGAGCGGGAAGCACATTTTAGCGTGGCAATCTATGCATGTGGTTTTCACGGTTTTCACCAGCATGTAGCACAGCGTTATCGCTGTCGCCGAGAAAAAAACAGGCTAAAGCGCGTTGGAACACCGTCGCCTCTCATCATCCACTAAGTTTAAAATTTTTCGTTTTGGGAAGATGCCTTTTTAGAACATGTTCTGGAACCCCTTAGAACATAGTGTACCGGGATAATCGGGACGTCCGCTAACTTTCGATTTTTCGAGTGAAGATGGGGGCGAGTGGGGAATCGATGTGCAGTCATTTAGCTATCCTTTTGTTCCGCCCTTCGGGCTCCATGCAGGATGCAAAAACAGAACTCACGTGCACTGCATGTGTGACGTCATACTTTTCTAATGATGAGAACGAAAAGCGACACGTCAGACACTTCATCTCGTCATTTGCTCCTAAATTTATTACTTCTGACATTCGTTGCCAAAGAATGGAGAACTAAATTTTAAATAAAAACTAAATAACTATATTATAAAAACAAAACAAACGAGAAATTTCCACAGCGATCATGCGGGAAACAACTGAGAAAATTAAATATTGCCTAAATAGCGTCTCGTCAACTAGCAAGCTCCCTGTCAAAAGTTCTGTTGAGGCATGTGGTCACACTATTTTGGGCCAGTCGGGGGCACCGCCGGCGCGGGCGATTGCAGACCATTCGCCGGCTGGGTTGCATTTTGCAGACTTTTCGGGTAGTCGATTATTTCGCCATCATGAGTGCAGAAACCGCACGTCTTCTCGCATTTCCTGGAATTTTTTAAACGTTTGGCCCTAATTCTATTAGCCCAATACGAATTGGTCTCTACCAGAACATATAGAAAGGGCCTGGCTTCTCGCACTCGCCCGCCGCTTTCCACGCGTCGCAGTTTACGTCTTCGGCGTTGCACTCTAAATTTTCGCAGGAAATTACACCATTTTAGATCGACATTAATCATGTCTTCGGTGTGATAAATTCGTGTTTACTTTCTATTTTGATCTTCTTCGGGTTGCAGTCGCTGCACGACGCCTTACAACTGCGCTGAAAAATTAGTCGACAGCCGAATGAAGTGTAATGTATCATTGCCTCTCAGAACTGGGTCAAATAGTCTGGACGACCCTGAAAACAGCAATCGCTTACCAGCATATAGGTCGGATTCGCCGTGCATTCACCCTGGGCCTTATAGAATGGACACAGGTCATTGAGATCCGTGCAGTCGCCGTCTTCGTGCTTCATCTCGTGGCTGCCGCCTTTGGACTTCTCAACCTTTCGTTCTTTCTTCTCTTCGACCTGAGTTGTTGCAATCGTTGACGCCGCTGGCGCCGCGGATTGCGGTCCATTCGTCGACGCTATTGGCGCGGGCGTTTGCGGACGATTCGTCGACGCTATTGGCACCGGCGTTTGTGGACCATTCGTTGACGCTACTGGCGCCGGCGATTGTGGAGCATTCGTGGACGCTACTGGTGCCGGCGATTGCAGACCGTTCGTTGGTTGGGTCGCATTTTGGAAAAATTTTGGATAGTCGATCATTTCGCCATCACGAGAGCAGAATCCACAAGTCTTCTCGCACTTCCTAGAAAGTTCTTGAAGTTCTCCCCTACGGGTCATTCACATTCTACGTAGAATTAAAAACGCGATTTTTCGACCCACCCCCCGTAGTAGAAGTTTGTAGAATTTTGGACCATACCCACCCCTCCCCCCACGATTCTACGTAAAATTTGTCCTGAGCTAAATTAATGTATGTTTAAAAACAAGCTTTCTACACTTTCGCCTGCGTCGAAAAACCAAAAAAATCATTGAAATCCCGAAAAAACCATAGGTCACAATAAACTGACACACTTTCATAAAGAATATTTTCCGAATCCGGTCAAAATCAATTTTTTTGTAAATTTTTTAACAAAATTCATAAATTTTTTTTTCCGAAAAATAGCACCATCAAATTCTACGTAGAATTTGATCGGGACCCCATTCTCCCCCTAAAACAGGCAGAATTTCGTAGAATTTGCGGATACCCCTTCCCCTTTTCAGAACGTAGAATGTGGATGACCCCCTAGCTATCGTTAGGACAACTTTGAGGCATTGGGTTGCCCTCCTACCAGAACATGTAAAATGGACTTGGCTTCGCGCATTCGCCCGCCGCCTTCCATGCGTCGCAATTTGGGTCTTCGGCGTCGCACTCTGCGTGTGTACGAGATATGGTAACATTTTCAGCTCAACATTCGATCAAATTTGATAACTCAATGTTACTTTCTATTTTGATCTTCTTCGGGTTGCAGTCGCTGCACGACGCCTTACAACTGTGCTAAAAAATTAGTCGACAGCCGAATGAAGTGTAATGTATCATTGCCTCTCAGAACTGGGTCAAATAGTCTACGCAACCCTGAAAACAGCAATCGCTTACCAGCATGTAGATCGGATTCGCCGTGCATTCACCCTGGGCCTTATAGAATGGACACAGGTCATTGAGATCCGTGCAGTCGCCGTCTTCG
>JAQGBB010001197.1:0-14336 GCA_034691745.1 Prismatolaimus dolichurus
ATACGGGGGGGGGATAATTTCAGAACGACCAGTAAGCCTCCTTTGCTTACGCACTACGGGCTCCAGGCAGGATGCAACAAATAAAACGGTGAACTCTGAAGAGGCATGTTAGAAAGGGCGCGCCGTTGACTATGAGCTAGATGATTCGTCTGATCAGTCGCGTTAAAGTTTCTTGAAAGTGAGACGTTTTTACAGCAAAAATGTCTTTTTTGCAGCAAAAGCAGTTGAGCCCATAAATCACGTACCTAATAATTTTCAGATCCGCCGACTGGGATACCTCGCCGACGCTGCTAAAACCCTTACTTCATTCCCGACGCATATTTTCATGATTTTTGGGCCCACTCAACGTGGGAGCATTTTAAACCAGCTTGTGCAGCAAAAAGCTAGCAGAGTGAGTGCCCGTGTTCTTTTGTGAAATCTGAATTTTGAAAGAGAAAATCAAAAACAAGACAAAAGAACCAGATGGGTTCACGCACAATTAGCTGTGCAACTGTCGATAATAATATGACCAGTGATGTATGGAGGATCCAAAAGCGTTTTGCGTTTTCTAAATTTGAAAGTGGACAGACATAACCTTACAGCATCCTGCGGTTGGCAAACAAATCGGATGTACCGATCCTCGAGGCCTACTGACGCGAATTTTTGTCATCGTTGATTTTGTCACAAGTGGTCTCAGGTCCATCAGTGTAAGCCTTATAAAGTATGCTCAGACAGAAAGCACGCAAAATTTCAGCCAACTCCGTCGACGCAGTCAAAAGTCAAACGAAACTTACATAATGTGCGTCAAAGAGCCAAAAACCCTCGATGCTGGAAATCGTCGAGAACAGTAAATTTTCAAGGCATGTCAAACGAGAGTGTAAGCACAAAATTTGATTGAAATCCGTCCGGTCGTTCTGAAGTTAGGCGCAAAACACGTAGGATAGACAGGCAGGCGGACGGACGTCCCACCGCATAAAAGGCCTGACGGAGTCAGTAAGCATTAGTCCAGGCCGTTTAAGAAAATGTTCCGGAACAGTCTAGAACACCGCGTAACGCCTTGAAGCACTATGTGTTCCACGACTGTCTCATACGACATACGAGTCGACGCAAAGTAAAACGGCCTTAAGCAAGCCAAATCACCCGTTGCCGACAGCGCGAGGGTCAAATGACCTCAGACATTCCAAATCCTGACGGTGATGGCGCACACGTCATTAGCACCAAGGTGGTCGGGTGTTTGTGGCGCTCTGGTTTAGAGTTGAAAGCCGAGCCATGAATACCTATGATACACAGTATGTCTTTTACTTCTTTGTCATAAAGAACCACAGAAACGGTTATACGCCGCAGTAGCATCCGCATAAGGTCAGCGACAGCGTAACCACTCGGGTCCAACTAGTTTTACCTAAGAAAACGCTTCTTATCACGCTGCACAAATTTATCCATCAAGAACGAACATCAAATCGAGAACGCAATTCAGCACGAGACAAGAACAGGGAAGTTACACAAGCAAACCAAATTTTACGTACTGAGGCAACAGGCGGACAACAGTAGCAAAGCCACACTAACAAGTCATAATTTAGCAATAAAACACACCAGCAACTCGCAAACTAAAAGTCATCGACATCAGTCTAAACGTCGTTGACGTAACGTCAGAACACAGTAAATCTGACTGAGTGACAACGCTGCAGTTACTAGCTGGCAGTATCAAACCATCAGCAGCGTAGATCGCTTATCAGCCTGCAACAATACGTCAGTCCGCCCGCAACTATATACAATACAAAAAATACACATCGATCGAATATCGAAGTATCTACAAGTTCGAAATCCTTCACACCGCAGCAGCTAGTTTAAGCGGTCGCTCAGCTTCCGCAGCCGCGCTCTTTTCGTGTTAACGCGCCACCTTAACACACTTGGCCATCGTCAGCGACGCACGCGACACCGAGTTCGTCTGGTAGTAGTCGAAGAGACGTAGTTGCAGCGGACGCAATTCGTCACTGCTTGCGGCTGAACTTTTCGCACCCGCGAGCTAAAATAAAACGATCGTTCACAGCTGCACGTCAACTTTGCTCAATCAAAAAACATTTGTGAGTTTAGCTGCCTAGGTGACGAAGTTGGCTTCTGCGACATTGCCATAGCGCACAAGAAGTGGCGCCACTTCGACACGTCCGACCTGTAATTTTTAGCCCCAGATTAAGAGTCACACAGTCATAATACATGTGCGTTACGCTTGTGGTGACGTTATAGCAAACGTTGACTGTTTGAATTTCGTTTGCTGTAAAGTGCACTGTGCAGAACCCATCTCCCGAAGTTGGCTCGTACTTGCACAGCGTCTCCATATTATAAGCAAACACGTCGACACAATAAAATGCTCGTGACCGACAGTTTGGTTTTAGATAAGGCAAGAACAGTAATTTCACGATCACATTGTACAAGTTAGCTAAAACCTCAACTAGTTGTAGTTGCACAATGAACACCGCACAGAAAGAGATGATCAACGACAATCTACCGCGGCTTTCAAATGATATTTCCTTTGAAAAGCTTTTTGTAAAACTTCGAGCTAAATGCGTCGTTTCCGACGATGACGAGCGTCTGCTCAAGCAACACGTATTGCAATCGAGTCAAAATATTGCCCTGCTGGAAACGCTGAAAACAAAAGATGAAGGCTGGAAAACTCTGCTGGACTGCCTCAACGAGAGTGGTCACCAATCGCTTGCAAATCTGCTCATAACGGCGTATCGAAATAAAGTAAAGAAAATTTCGCGCAGAAATGCATCAAATTTCTTTGAACTCTGCTGTTGTAGCCAGCGGTGACTAGCGCAGATGAAGAAGCGGCAGTTGAAGAATGTGTCAATCGACTCCATCGTCAGCTGGTCAACCAATATATCAGAAACGTTCCTCTTTCGAGTCACAAAATTTTTCACCCATCTCACGAGGAGAAATTTAGCGAATTCACGTATGTGCCGCTCGAAATGACGCGAAGCGTCGATGAAGAAGCAGAAGAAGTGTCAAGTGACGGACATCGAGAAAAATGCGAGAGAATATCGGGAAACGAGCAACTTCTAGCATTTACACACGAGTGAGCATCAAGTTGAGTTGATAGTCAAAAGTCATCGCCTGCTGAAACGTTTTGCTTCCAAACTTTCTAGAACATCTGCAACGTTAGCGCCACTCATCATTCTTGGACATCCGGGACAAGGCAAAACAACCTTCGTGCACAAGCTTGCTTTCGACTGGGCGATGGCACACAACAATCAAACCGAGAAACCAGAACCGTCGAAAAAAGCTCGTCTACAATTAGGAGACAGCATTCTCAAGCAAATTGTTCTTCTTTTTGCCTTTCAGCTGCGAAATCTAAAAGATAGTTACGAGAACATTGTTGACTTCCTTTTGTCTTCTGACATTTTTCCCGAACTGTCGCCCATGCTTCTCGAAAACGTGAAAAAGTGGATTTGCGAAAATCCGGCAAAAGTTTTAATAATTCTCGACGGATACGATGAGATTGGTGGACAGTGTACCGAACTCAACAGCATTCTTTCAAAGCGTCGACTACCAACGCGCCCAGACTTTCCGCTTATCATAACAACCCGGCCTTACTTTCTACCGAAGCAATGTCCCTGGAAGCTACGCTTTGAGATTTGCGACCTCAATCCTCGTCAAGCGCGCGAACTCGTAGAAAAGCACGGCGTTGGTTATCGCAAAGATACGGTCGAGAAATTAGTTGCGTTCTGTCAGTTAGAAAACAACGCGTTTCTTCTTTCATCGCCTCTCCTTCTTCACTTTCTCTGCGTAGCAGTGTTGGGGACAATCGGAAAAAATGACGAGCCAACAATGCTTAGCCTTCCGCGTTCACGAACTCAAACTTACATTACTGTTGTCGAATGGCTTGCCGAGCGTCAATCGCAAAAGCGAAATCAGACGAGCGTTCGACCGTTGGGTGCGTCGTCAGTCATTCAGAGCGACCTAGTAGGTGCTCTTGCGGCACTTGCCTTCAACATCGGAGGAAAACGATTGATTTTCGACGAGGCGGAAGTTGTTCGGATTTGTAAACGAGAATTTGCTGACGAAGCAATGGCGTTGGGCTATCTCGTCGCCGATGTACCTTTATACGGAAACGTCTTTTGCTGGTCGCTGACGACGGAAGAGTCAAAGATCAGCTTCGCACACAAAACATTCCAGGAATTTTTCGCCGGCATTCAAATCGTCAGAGAGCTTGAAAGAGGAGAAGAAATTGGAAAATGCATCGCCAACGAATGGGAAAGTCAGCAAGAAGTTCTTCTCTTTGCAATAGGCGTCGGGTGCGAGACAAAATCGAAAATCACATGCAAGCTGCTAGAATTCGTTCTTCAACTGGTCGGCAACAAGCTTTATTCTGCTGGCAGCGACGAGGAATATGACGATGAAGGTTTCCTTTTGGGTTTTCTAAAGGCACTTTTCCAAGAGACGACTGACGATAGTCAGCGGGAAACATTGAAGCAATTTGCAAAGAAGAAAGCGGATGATTTTGAAGATTTTGTCGCTAACCAGTTTAAAAGCTGCATAGAAGCATACTGGGAAACATCATTTGACCACGATTTTTTTTGGTCGTCATTCCTGAAGGTCGCCGAAAGTCTTTTCCCGCTTTGCGTTGGCTTTCGATCATTCCAATCGGTCAATGTTTTAGGTCGCCATTTTATTTTCAACCGCAGTAAAAACGATTATGGTGAGCTGCTCGGCGTGCTGGAAATCAACGTAGCAGTTGCAGACATACTGGAAGCACAAACGCAAGAAACTGAAGTGGACGACTTTTTATTTCAAGGCACACTTACTGGTCTGTCAAGTTTTTTGAGCAAAGTCGCCGTCTATTCGAAGAGAGCAAACTTGGCAATCTTGAAGTCGCCGTTAAAGTTGCCAACTCACACTATAAGGCAAGCACTCGGCGCCGAAACGTTCAAGAATGCAGCCGATGCAGCAAAATCGTCATTCAACGAGATTGCAAATTTGGATCTTTTCTGGCAATCGGATGATGCTCGTGAAATTAGAAATGTGTTCGAGTTTTTGTCGACAATCACGACCATGATACAGGAATTGCATTTCGAAGGCTTTGAACAGAGTGACTACTTGAGCCCAACTGCGACGAATGTAAACGACGTGGCGGCAAGTGAGAGACCGCCGACCATTTCGGTAAAAAGTCTAGAAATAGCGGGATTCGAATCCAAGGAGATTTCCTGTAAGTCTCGTTCGGCGTTTGAAGCACTTCTAAGTTGCGTCCTAGATATCGATAAAGTCTGGATTCACGATGATGGGTTGTCACTCATCGACGCGTTTGAAGAAGGTCCAAACGGACCTAGAATCGCAGTCGTTCGCGAAATCTACTGCAGAGACGACCGATCTTCTCCGAATGGCTTCTTGGCGAAATTCGTCGTAAACGTAAAAGCAACAAAGCTGAGGATTCGTTTATGCTGCTATTCCGCATTCTCAGTAGAATCGTTCAACGAATTTTGCAGCGTTCTCGCCGAAAACAAATTAAACAGTCAATCAATGCTGGAGCAACTAACAATTAATATGTGGAGGAGTAACAAGCCATATTCTCAGTTTATCGTCGCAAAGGTCGTCTCTTCTCTTGTCACACTTCTTTTGTGTTTGCCTAAATTGCGGATCGAACTTGATCTTCCTACTGCAGAGAAAAAGGCATTCCCTCTCTCGTCGTTTCCAGCGGACGTGCAAGATCGCATTCGACTAGGATAAATTTTTTTTCGAAGGAAACCCTGTAAAGTGTATGCGTTGCACAGTTGCATGTCTTACTATCTCTGCTTTACATTGAATAGATGTGGAAAAGAACTGTACACAACTAGCGTCAACACAAATTTTGAATTTTTTTACCTTCTTTCCTCCGTTATTGCCTCCTGCCAAACGAGCATCGCGAGCACAACAAAAAGATAGCAATATGGTCGGATGGCCGTTTTCCTTGCTTTGCCGTTATCGGAAAAAGTCAGCACACATCGAGAGTATGCAGGTAAAGCCTCAGTTATAAGTCCTCTAATTACGGTAACTAGCAGTGAGAGAGCAAAACAGTCGAACAGTGGGTGGCATAGCCAGATGCTTGTCCACTAGTCCTTTTTTACAGTAAATTACAGCTGGTACGTCGCGCAGTTCCGTTGCCCATTTTCCATCTCGTCGGACCTTGTTGCTCAGCTCAGGTTTTTGTAGCATAGGAAGCAGTGCCAAATAGTCTGCCCATTTAAAATGTACACTGACCATTTAAGTTTTCGATGTCTTTGCCCAGGATGCATGGAACATGTACAAAGGCGACCAGCACAACGGGTGAACGCAGAGTAAAATGGCCTTAAGCAAGCAAGCCTGGAGCAAGCCAAATCATCGGTTGCCGATGCTGCGGGAGTCAAATGACCTCTGACATACCAAATCCAGGGCAGCGATGGCGCGCACGCAATTGACGTCACGGTCGTCGAGTATTTGTTGCTCCCCGATTTCGTGTTGAAGGCCGAACCACGGATACTATGATACACAATATGCCTTTTACTTCTTTGTCAAACAGACGCAAAAACGGTGATACACCAGTAGTATCCGCATAAAATCAGCGACAGCATAACCACTCGGTTCCAACTAGTTTTACCTAAGAAAACGCTTCTTATCAGACATCCTACACAAATTTATCCCTCAAATCGAGAACGCCTCAATGCAGCAAAAGACAACAACAGAAAAGAGTTACACAGGAAACCAACTTGTACGCACTGAGGCCACAGGCGAACAACAGTAGCAAAGCCACACTATCAAGTCATAATTTAGCGAAAAAACACACAAAAATTCGCAAACTAAACCTCATAAACATCACTCTAAATCGATACATCATTGCCATAACGTCAAAACACAGTAAGTTTGACTGAGTGACAACGCTGCAGTTAATAACAGGCAGTACCAAACCATCAGCATGTCTCGTTTATCGCCCACAACTATATACAATACATAAAACACACATCAATCGAGTTTCGAATTATCTACAAGTTCGAAATGACTTCACACGGCAGCCGCCAGTTTAAGCGGTCGGTCAGCTTCCGCAGCCCCATTCTTTTCATGTTGACGCGCCGCCTTAACACACTTAGCCATCGTGAGTGACGCCCGCGACACCGAGTTCGTCTGGTAATAATCCGACAGACGCACTTGCAGTGGACGTAATTCCTCACCGCTTGGGGCTGAACCTTTCGCACCCGCGAGCTAAAAGAAAACAATCATTCACATCTGCAGGTCAATTTAGTTAAACAAACATTTGCAAGTTCAGCCGCTTGTGCAACGAAGTTGGCCTCCTCGACATCGCCATAACGGACAAGATGTGGCGCCACTTCAGCCATCCGTCGACGCATCTGCTCAATAGTATCATACGGGAGGGTCTTGCCTCCAATCTGAAAGAGAAAGCGAATAGAGCAGCTGAACATCTCAACTCGCATACGTACAGTACATACAAATAAGTGCCTATGACCAGTACTGTTAGCGTCAGCGCACACCTCTGACAGAGCGCGAATAATCTTCCAGTCTTCACGCGCGTTACCCGGCGGTGAGACAGCGACTAGTGTATGCTGTGCTCGCCCCTCCGTATTAACGAATGTAGCGTCCTTTTCCGTATACGCAGCGCCGGGTAGAATAATATCGGCGATAGACGCTCCACGATCACCGTGATGGCCTGCGAATAAGTGTAAACATTCATAATACGTTACAACCGTAGTCGATCTCCCTTGTAACCTCTAGCAGCTATGTCTGCGTGTAATATAAATTCCCTACGTACTGTACATAATAGGTAATCGTGTCTGTATGCCATTTGCTCTAAGCTCAGTTCGCCCAAAACATTTCGAACAGAGCTCCTAATCTTTGGCACATAACTCTCTCGCACCGCAGTACACGCACGACAAGCCCAAAGCCGATCGCACTAGTAATCCCATACTGTGTGCCATATACCATCTCCTATTCCTTCACCTACCCTGATAGATAATAAAACAGTCGGGTGGCAGCTCATTTCGGTTGACCACTCCCTCATCGGCGCCAAGTAAATAGAGAACACTAGGTGGTCTCTTGCGAATAGCTTCAACGCCTGCTTCATAACCAATGTCCAGTGCAGCGACTTGTCCCGCGACCTGAAAAAAGCGTTGTTAAACTCCGCCCAAAAACCAGAAACAAGACGGACCCTATGCAAAACATTGATAACTTTCCACCGCGTGTCACCACTGGATCGAAGTTGTCCAGCCAGATTGCGTGCAGTGTTCAAAATGGCCGCACTGTCTGCCCGTTGGAGAGCCATACTGCCCACAATGATCATCGGTCGTTTTGCCGACTTCAATGTCTCCGAAAACGGGTGTGACCCACGCGCCAGTTGTGTAAGCGTGTCAACCGACGAACCAAGATGCTATAGTTCATACAATTGGACAAAGCCAGCAGATAGAAGACAAATCCCCCGTACACTACATCTCCACATACATCATAATCAAAAGTCAAATCGACTTTCGTGCCCACCATCGCCACTCTCGCGTCATAATGCAACCATGCCTTTCTCAACCTCGCATTAAGCAACGGCGCTTCAAAGCGTGGATTCGTGCCAACAAGAAGTACCACATCTGCGTCTTCCACTCCCGCTATACGATCATTAAGGAGATAATTGACGCGCAGATCTGTTCTAAAAAGTTTAAACAAAAGAGTCGATCAGTATTAACAACCTCAGAAAGTACTCACCCAGCGCCGTCCATTGGAAAAGCCTCTTCAGTGCAGAGTGTTTCTCCACCAAGTTTATTGAAGAGGTCTTTTAACGCCACCATTGATTCAGCGTCGGCCATGGATCCAGCGATGGCAGCAATACCATCGGGTGCATTCTGTCGCAACTATAAACCAATTGAATTCGTTTACAACGTTGACCATACGTGCATGTACTGTATACTGTACCTTTTGTGCAGCAGTGAAGAGTGCTCGTTCCCAATCGCATTGTTCGAGAACACCATCCGCGTTCTTCACCATTGGAACAACGAGGCGTTGTCGTTTGAGGCCGTCGTATGCGAATCGTGCTTTGTCCGATATCCACTCTTCGTTTATACCCTTTAGACGAAAAGGCAAGATACCCCAAGACCGGTCGACAAGGGGTACAGCAGGCCGGAAGCGAAATTTTGCCTCAAGTTTTTTTGTAAAATTATCTGCAATTTTTCTAACAAAAATTACTAAAGAAGTTCCCCAGTTTTTCTCGAATTGTCATTATTGGCGTGTTAATTTATCAAAATATGTTTCAAATCTTTTAAAAGTGGTTCCACCTTTCAGAACTCATTGCCTTCCTTTTCACTCCACTACATTCCTACGTTTGACTTTATTAATTTTTTTAATGAAGGGATGTTTTTTGCCCATCTAAACACAATTTTACTTCCCTCAGCCGCCGACCACCCAGATTGGAGAGCCTGCCAGTTCCAGACCAGACTGAGGACCTTACTAGGAAGGACCCCTTCCCGCCTGATTTGCTTGGAACTGACGCAAACCCGACAGAATAAACTTTCTGTCCGGCGTAACAAGGGGAAAAATGCAGCCACTGCGAGCAGGAAAGCCCTGTTTGAATTCACTTAGTCCTCCCTCGCAGGTCCCGTAGTCTCCCTATGTGAGGTCATCCAGTATAAATTCAAGTCCGACAAGCGCCATTTCCGATTGAATATAAATTCATACATCGTGCGTCCGGGGTAATATCCGCATAACTTCTCCCGTGCGGGTCGACACGACAATATTGCTTCCAAGGGCATCCATAACATCCACACTTTCAGTTTTCCTAAAAACAAACGAATAATCCCACTCACATAAAAGTTCACCATAAATACCTCGTTTCCCACGGTCTGGCAGTGAACGAGTAGGGTTTAGACGTAAGTGCTCCGACAGGGCACAAATCGATAACATTTCCAGACAATTCCGTCGCGAGAAACTTCTCGACGTACGTGCCAATTTGCATGTCCGAACCGCGACCGGTTGTGCCTAAGTCGGGGAGTCCGGCGACTTCATTTGCGAAACTGGATAAAAAGCACGCATATTGTGTCGGTCTGAAAGGAAATCGACCTCACCGGACACAACGTGTGCAATGAATACATCGGGTCATTATTGTCTTCACGAGGGGGCCGATGTTCTTGTCTTCAACAGCTCTGAAAGTTTGGTCAAGTGCTTAGAAGCGAGACGAAAACCTCCGCTACGCTACTCTACGCTATTCTACGCTACGCTACTCTACGTACTGTACGTTACACATATAGCTTGCGGCTCCAGCCAACCTTTTTCCTTCAAACAAGTTATCCGTAAAGCGACTCCGATCACTCCCAAACGCCATCGACTGGTCCTAAATCCCCCGAATGTAGCCTAAGGGACTGTCTCACTCTAGCCTCCCGAACCTGCAAGTCGCATTCGCCTCCCTGATCGCAAATCGGGCAATCCAATGGATGATTAACGAGAAGGAACTCCATTACGCCCTCTCTGCAATGAAATGAAGGTGTCAGAGTCGATCGTTCCTTCGAACATCTGGTGTAGTTCCCCACCTTGCTTTGCGAGTCATCGGTGAGTTCGTTTTGATTCTCATGCCTTTCATGACCGGCATTGCACAAGAGGCAATCGGCTACAAAAGACAGTGAAATCAGGCACAATACTGCAGAATTACTAAAGGGTCTGTAAAAAGTGACGGTTTGAGGCCATCGACAGCAATGATTGAAACATTACACGTGTAGCCTCCTGTCTTACGTTATAATTCCACATAATGTATGCAGTCTAAATACAAACTGGCTACCACGTCCTGTCGATTTATTACAGACCCTTTAGCTACTGCACATGGGACACGTTACGCACTTTAATCGATTTCTCCACCTCGACAAGACACATGCGACAGTTTCCCGCAATCGAGAGTCTCTCATGGTAACAAAATCGAGGAATCTCCGACCCAACCAACGCACAAGCCTAAATATCATCAATTGATTCCGTAAAGATCACATCCAGAGTAAGAAAACACCTCACTTGCAACACAGTTGTGCCCGGTTCGACAAGCACTTTCTTGTCGTCGACGAAAACCTCGATCTTTTCCGGAGCAGTCTGTTGATGTCTCACTGAAAAAACAATCTTTTTTAGTCAAACAATAATAGTTGTCTGCCGCCCTTCTAACCGTGTTTCCTGTGCACAGAGCTGTACACACGATTGAGCCGCAACGAGCGCAACATATTGCCCGAGCAGAGCAGCTATAAAACAAACAAGGACTGTAAATCGAAGAGAAAACGCGCACTCAATCGTGGTTGCCAGTTTGTTTCGAAAAATCGATTAAAAAACACATTTTGCGTAAAATAAAACAATTTAAGACACGACAACCACGTCTGAGTAACACGAGACAGGACAGGCACTGGTCGTTTTCAACTAAATCTCATCTATGAGTACACAGCGCACCAGTTCGAAGCGCCGCTAAAAATGAACGCAACTAGAAAGTAACTCGCTCAGACAGCAAAGAACGACCAACAGTACTAATCAAACAGTGCAAAGATTATCAACGGTCGCCCGGCTGCACAACTACAAGTGCGTCTTCAGCACCCGAGACTTCAACCACTTCGGGTGGACACGTTGACGAGACGATCTCAATGTCACTGCTCGACGCGGACGATTCGACAGAGTCGTTAAGGGTCACAACAGCTGGCTCCGCGGTCATCTGCCGCCCTTCACGATAGTCCTGCACTGGCAAATCGGCGTTGCTTGTGGTCGCACCAGTGAAAGGCATGTCATTGCCAGGGGGTATCTTTTGAGGAATCCTTCAACGGAATAAAAAAGGGACAATTACACCCTCCAATGACTTTTGCGTAATGTTTAGTCAACACACTGGTTCCCACCTTGTTTGCGGTCCAACACTCTGTACCACTGCCATAGGCGGAAATAAAACTCCCGACAATGCCGCACGTTTGCTTTGGATCTGCCACAACGAGTACTCGCGTTGCCTACGACAAAATTTTCACCACTTTCTTTTTCAGGTGAAAGCTCCACGAGTTCTCGCATACCTAATTTCCTCGTCGCGTGCAATCACCTCTCGTTGGAGCTCACGGAGGTCCACGACGGTGGTAAGAATTCGTTCACAGAGTTTCGCGCGGGTCTCTGTTTCGCCATTCTCAAGCGACGAAGTGGACGCTGTCCTAACCGCTGTTTGTTTCGAAGAGACGTCATCCTGTCGGCGTGCAACAGGACCCCAATAATTCTCTAAAATGACCTGTACACTATAAATCTAGTAGAAAAGGAAGACAAAGTTCACGCAACATATGACATGAACCACTACGTCGACTTTCCACACACACAGACAGACACACATACAGACAGACACAGACACACACACAGACACACACACAGACAGACAGACACACACACACACACACACACAGACAGACACACACACATACAGACACAGACAGACAGACAGACACACACACACACACAGACACTACTCGCCTATTCAACTCTCCCCTACCGCACATACCAAGCGCATCGACAAACGAAAACGGCAGTTCGTAGCATGCAACCGGTGACGCGCACGCATGCTCCGCATACTCGTTACGAAGCTCCATCAAAATAAGCCCCAGCCTAGAAAACCCAATCCGTCGACACCGCACAAACCGCCTTCAAAACCCAGACCGATTAGCCCCCAACTGCGGCGGTCTCGCCGCCGTGTCCAGCAGCCAATAATGCAGCAGATGTTCGGAAGTAATAGAATTCTCCACCACCCATCTTCGAAAATCCGCCTCACTCATCCCAATGGACCAGTTGGCCAGCGCCGTCGAGAACTTCGGTGTCGAGCAATAAACAAGAACATCCCTTCCAGTCGCGAGAAGTGCTCTCTGCAGTTCGGGGTGTTGTTCGAGTTTAAGTTTGCAAGCGTACTTTACGGCAAAGACTTTACGCGAGAAGAACCAGTCCAAATGGCGTTCGAGAGGGGCGAAATGACCGGCGAGGAGGATGTCGAGGGTTTCGTCGAGTTTGCGGGGTTTTGTTGCGAGGAGGACTTCGATTGCGCATTTACGTACGGCGGGGAGAACGTCGGCACCGAAGAGGGATTTTACTGTCTCGATGGCGACGAAGTGGGCGGAGCTTTGGTATTGGAGGTGGTCGTCGTCGAGGGGGACTTCGATGGGGGTTTCGTAGTATAGACTGAAAAAACAGTTTATCAATCAATGTTGGCGTGCTGTTTGAAACGATTTTTGAAGCTGAAGGTAAAGATAGACGCCAATGTGGTCGCATAGTACTAATGCTTCAAAGGTTTTAATAATTTTAGTCGAAAGCTCTGCATATAGGTAATAATGCTCACCTGAAAACGCTATCACGCGAAAAGCAAAGAAATCCATCAGAGATCTCGTCCTCGCCAACGCTACCGCAACTTTCATCCATCGGCGGTAACATCGTCTCAAGCGGTGGTGCGTGGGCATCCTCCTTAGACGCGAGTTCATCACGCATTTGCATCAAGAGAAGGCCCGTTTTATTGAGGCCAATATGCGCTCGATACTCAGGTGGACACTGGTCAGGATGTGTTAGCCACGATTGCAGTGTAAGTGGGTGAAGCGACCGCACTGAACAGAAGGTACGCAGATCGCCTTCGGACATCCCGATGGACCAGTCACGATTCTCGGGGCAAGCGTCCTCGATGAGTAGACTGTCACCGGTTGAAAGAAGGAGCTTTTGAAGGAGTGGATACTGGGAGAACTTGACTTTCATTGCGATCTGAAAGAGTGATGTACCGATATGTTGTCTGTCTGTACAGGCTGGAGGAACCGTGATTAAAAATGTATGTGCGTACAAACGTACGCTTACACTAGACCAGTGTAGCAGGCAAACGTACACATACTCTGCTGGGATACCACTCTGCTGTAACACGTACGCTAGATCGTACTGCAAACCTGAAATGACGCGCCAAACATCGATTTCATCGCAGCGATCGTGACCGGATCGACGTTCGCGCTAGCAATCAACTCTTCAGCTAACGAGCGAACAGCAGACGGATTCATGCAACTAGTGACTGCGCCGCTCATGTGCGAGAGACCAACTGCGTTAAGAAGTTGCAAGTAGCAGTAGTGCTCAACGGAACTGAAATCGCAAAGGGAATCAAGGAATCAAACGGCTCTCTTTTCACGTGCTAAGTTATGCTACGTACCGATAAAGGACGTTGCCAATACGAAGTGGCAAAGCGTAAAAGTTCGACAGTGGTCGGAATAAAGCATTCAGACATGTGAACATAGAGCTAAAATCAAATCCCGTGGTTGCCATCGCGAACAGGTTGAAGCAATGTCGAGAAGTTTGATAAATTTGGTTCGTACGTACAGTACGTAGAGTACGTCAAATGAGGTTCATTGTGTACACAGCCT
>JAQGBB010001198.1:0-14330 GCA_034691745.1 Prismatolaimus dolichurus
GAGCAACCGCATAACCACCGTTTCGCTGACGGCGTAGGCTACGCGCTTGCGTGAGCCACGCGTCCGCAAAGGTGGTAGAAATGAACAGCTAGTTAGTGAAATTCTGAAAATCATACCCCTTAGTTGATATTTTGAAGCTAGAAAATCAAAATTTTTTGAAATTGTTTTCTGCAAAACTGCGATTATTGGAAATCGGTAAGGTACGAGTAACCATGCCGTAGATTTACGCAACAAGCTGGACGAGCTTTCTCCCCATCAATGAGGTACTGTTGGTGCTAACTGTGCTTGCACTTTGTCTGTAGGCCGACAAGCCATATCTACAGCATGATTTCTTGGCATGTTTGTTTGACATACATTGACAGGTGCCACAACGTCGCGTCACGGCATTAATGTTGAAAGTGAAGGTAGCGACGGCACGAAGACCGTTCTAACTTTATCTCTTAAACCGCGCAGCATAAATAGAGAGTACACATGATAACTGTGAATTCAGCTGGGGGCCTTCCATAAAGAACGTCCGTCCCATTGGGGGCCTTTGCGGACACAACGTTAATTTTAGCACGTGGGAATAGGTGACTTGCGCGGAAAAGATGGGAGGGGGTCAAAAAAATTCAAATTTTGCTCCGACGTCCTTCATGGAAAGCCCCCTGGCACAATACTTTCTTTTTTTCGTCTGCACAAAATCGAACATTTCGTCTAAGGGAGCTTGCTTTGTTCATTCTTGCTTGAAATAAGCAAAACGCCAGCACCCCAAACTTCAAGGGGCATCGGCGTCATGGGATTCCAAAAGTTAGTGCTAGGATCGAAAATGTATGCCGACTCTCCGCCTTCTGCGGCGATAAGGCGACCTTCAACAACGTAAACTAAGCCGTTTATGGTAACAGCACCAGCATGCATTCTAGGTGCGCCCACCGTTATTCTCCAACAGACGGTTTCAATCAGCTGTCATTGAACATTCTCTCGGCAAACAAACAAGTTTTAGCTGATTTCGTCAGTTCGAGAACGCCGAGTGATGCGAGTAAACACTGTAAAAATCGGTGATTTAAAAGGCGTAAAAATAGAAAATGACAAAAAGCAAACTAAAGAAAATCAGTTGTAAAGCGCGATATGTGACGCATACCTCGCTGCAAAACGGTATTCATCGCTGCCGTGTTCTTAAGTGTGGGCTCCGTGGGCGAAAGATGCTGTAATGCAGGGTTTTGCAAAAAAGGCTTTTAGCTAAATTCGAAACGTTTACGAGCAAAATTCTTTATTCGACTTTACAACATTTTTACGTATTTTTCAAGATAAGTATTGCACGCATGCTAATAACATTTTCGTGTTTGTATGTTTCGTCAGAAAAACACCCCGTCGAAAGTTCGAGCTTGCTCAAATCAACGTGTGAAGATGGTCGCTATAAACACTGCTATGGGAGTCGTTCTCGTTACACTCATGGCGAGTATGTACTATGTAATTGAAGTTTTATCAAAAGAAACTTTTGTTCGATGCCAATATCCACGTTTTCTGTTTATCAAAGAGCCGAAGTTTTACGTAGCTTTGACAAAGCCATATTTGGACCAAAGAATAATCAAACATTGCCGCTTCTTTTCAACCAAAATCTGATTCAGTGTAGAAAAATTACCATAGTCTCCTCGCAAAAGCAACGCCGCTCACCGTTGTCTTTTTGTTGAGCAGTGACGTCATCAGTGAACGGATGCCAGCCTGCGAACAACGGAACAGTCACGCCCGGAGGCAGCAAGACTGTAGCGGGTAAAATTTCCATGTGTTGCCCGCTACTTCTTTACACGCATTGCCTCTTTCAGAAGTTGTCGGGTATCAGCCAGACAAGCTCACCAGCACACAAAGTCTGTACGAAATATATATAAATGTTAATTTTAGCTCATGCAAGAACGAATACCGATTTAATTGCTGCTAAGCGCGCCTTCGAATTTTGATTTTAGCCTGTCCAGCAGGTATAACAGGCTCGGCCGCTGATCTGAACTGCCCAACTAGCGCAACGACAACTTACGCCGACTGCTACTGGAACTTCAAGCCGCAGAGCAATGTGCGTTTTGAGCTTGGTGAACGCAGACCTTGCCCATTGTTACTACTTGCAATCAGTGTCGCAAAAAGCTTTTTAGTACATATGGTACAGTGTCGACACCAGCAAAGCGAGCACGACACTGCTTGGCACCTATTTTAGCCAACCGTTGACCGGTGTGTCTACAGTTGGTGATAACCTATATTATTACAAGGCTAGGAATTTCAGCTCCATTTGCGCTCCTTTTTGGCGCCGGCGGTGTTGGCCAAGGCGCTTTGGAGCTCCTCGTGTCGTGCCGATTTTGCGTTAACGATGCTACGCCGGGCAAAGTCAAAGCGCAGACTATCGAAATCAGCTTCAAGTATTATGAGTTTAGTTTGGGGCCACATTTTATTCATTTCAACCGTCCAATTTTCTGTGCTTAGTGCCGCACTTTCAAAATCGTTGTCGGGCAGCCAAATCATCATGGAAGCCGTCCTTTGGTCGCAAGCATCTGGCGTTCCAGCACCAAGTGCAACGCCAGCGAAAACAGCATCGCCGACAACGCTGACAACCGGAGCAAACATATTGTCGCTGCCGCTCGCCGCGCTGGATGCTGATGACATCGCCATGGCCCAGAAAAACTACTTCGTAAGTGCTTGCGGATTTTCGTTGTATAGTAGCTTCCATGCATGTGGACATTTTAGATCAAAGTGACGGTTACCGTATCGTCGGTCGCGCCGCCTCTAACCGGGGACCTGCCTGCACACGCCATAGCAATCAACGACCTAAGGACGACGGCGACTCCTTCTCCTGGCGACCCAGCCTGCTTCTAGAACACTGTTCTTAGCGGTTGCTACATACAGCTGCAGCATTCTGCGCATAGCGCTAACTGAATATTGCTTATTTGACAGTTTCGTGCGCCATTCATCACAGTAACACTAACCATAAAGTCGTTATTGATTCGCATGAAAAACTTTACTTGCTGCCATCGGTATTTCTCCAATCACAATTGTCAGTCATGCTTATCAAATCACACATACATGCTTACTCGTGCACACTCATGCATTCCGAGCGCTGAACCCTACAGTATGCAACAGATTGGATCTCAGCGTCTTTTAAGTGGCGGTACAACAATGACGTCACTAAACAGTTTGAAATTTTAGATTGTGTGCTGCCCTTCATGACGACATTTTACATACAAAAAGATGGGAAAATTACTTCCGCCCGACTTTCCACTCTTCCTTCGAAAGGTCACGTCATTATGGTAAGGCTTCCTTTACCACTTAGCATTTTCACAGGCAAGATGCGTCAGGCTAACCAAGTGGATGGAGATTCAGAAGTTTGTTCTGATACTAAACTATTTTGATAAAAGTGATAAGCGGCTTGTGTTCTCATTCTCGTTGCAAAAAGGAAATGAAGCAGAGTTTTAGGTACGTTCAGTTTAGCGGTGTTCTTGTTACTGATTTTCCAACTTTGTTTTTTTTTGCTTTATCATCGTTTTTGGCTTCGAGGAGAGCAGGAGCCATGAAATTGAAGATAGCTTGCGCGCATACGAGCTGTCGAGCACAGTCGGAAAAGCACAACGTAGAATACAGAAGCGCGTAGCTTCTCAGCTTCTCAATCGACGTAGGTGTGTGGCCACAAGGTCTGCCAGATGTGCGTACTTTATTATTGCATAACTGTTAATAATTAGCTCAGCTTTCGTTCACAAGCGTAAACACGGAGGCTGCTAAGGGAAACGTTCCGCTGAGAATTTGAGACCAATTTCTGCAAATGCTGATTCACAGTCAGATTTTTCTAGCTTTTTCATCTTTTTTGAGGAAACGGTGTCAGAAAATGTTTTTGGATTTTGAGTCACGAGTCTACACCAGAAACTGACATTCGTCATGTGCCGAGTGACGTCCTGTTTTACGATTGAAATGTCAGATTTGGTGGTAGAAATTTGAATGAAATTATAAATCTCTGTGCACTGAAGGATTCATTCGAAGAAAACAACTTTTACGGCGTCATCAAGTTGGCCAGCGTGACCTTACTGACGCAGCTTTAGCGCATAGCAGCTGCTCGGAAATATGAACTTCGCCTTTCACCATTCATCCGATTTGAATGAAATATCAACACGGACTTATGTTTTAGCAAGAAGAGTTAGATTTGTTCTGGTTGGTGCTCAAGATCATTTGTGGATTTTGTCGATTTTTGCCAGTGTGCTCATTTTCACGGATTCCACAGATCCTAGCCCTGGCTTTTCTTCCACCTAGGCTCTCCACGGGTTTCCTTAGGTTTTATTTACTAATACGTAGGTATTAGCGACGACGAAAGTTTTTAGAATCAAATCACAACTTGAATCGAATCGGTGCGAATTGAATCCATTCGAACCGATTCAACTCCGAATCGAATCGACCATACAGCACAGAAAAAACAGATTCACTCACTATCCGCGTTGAGTTGCGAAAACAGTGATTTCGCTACGGCTTTATTCTGCAGAGCAAAATACAGAGATATAGAAGTTTTCACGAATTATCGAAAAGGAGAAAAAATTGCACTGTGTTAAAAAATATTCTCAAGGACAGATGATGAAAATTAGAATCGAAACTAATCAAATTATTTTGAAACATGGAGTCGAAATCGAATCGAGACGATTCAGTTCGATACCTTTTGACTGCCGCTAGTGGGTATACGTAACACCTTGGATGTACCGATCCTCGAAGGCCACTGACGCCTCGACGCTCGTTATTTTGCTGTGTTAAAAAGACCATGGCCGCATAGCATGCACGCATAAAGTTTTAACCAAATCCGCCGACGCGTTCGATAGTTATTCCTGAAACCATTTTAATAATTTTTGTCGTTGATGGTGCTGGTATAAGTGGTTCAAAAGGGCTCCTGCACGCGCCATGTGAACAACACCTTGGCCGGACAGCACTAACAGAATTTCAGCCGAATCCGTTGATGCCCTTCAAAGTTGTGTCCAAAATGTCTAAAATCTTTTTTTACTTTTGTCATCGATGTTGCTGTCGTAAGTGGTTAAAGAGAGTTCGCGCATGCACCTTGTGAACAGCATCACCGCCGATAGTGCCCACGAATTCTTAGCCAAATCCGTTGACGCGCGCCAAAAAAACCACTTTAAAGCTTTTTGTCGTCGATGGTGCCCCATAAATGGTTTCCAGGGCTTATATGCGAACTTCAACCTAGATTTGCCCCAAAGTGCCCGCGTACAGAACTTCAGCCCTCTAGTTCTCTCACTTCTAAAGGGTACAACGCATAGACACACACACACACACACACACACACACACACAGAGGCCATGTGTTTCTTCGTTTTCGTACAGCTGCGGGCAACAGCGGAACTGCACGATTCAAGCGGACGTGGTAGAGAACGCACTGCTCAACACGGTCAGCGATCCGTGCCCCGGGCAGCCACAATACTTCGAAGTGGTGTACCTCTGTCGTAAGCACGTCGTCGCAGCTTGAAACAAGTCAGATGTACCGGTCCTCGAGGCCCACTGACGCTGAGTCTGTCAGTGGACCTAGAAATCACAGATGACAACAAATGTTTTCCAGCAACATTTGCGCCAAATTTCAGAGAAATCGGTCGAACAAGTCTCAAGTTATGGTGAAAACAACTTACCAAATTATAAACATGGTGAAGCTCGGCAAAGCTATTTATACATGGCAAACTAGAAAAAATTTTTATCTCTTTAAAGGAGTCGAAGTGGACGAAAAACTTGGCATTTCCAGAATGCCTGTCTAATTCCCTGCAAAGCTTTTGGTTTAGTTTTTTAATCCTCTTCTTCTCGTCGGTCTCGGGCAAGAAGTCGACCCATTCAGATATTGTATTTTAAGAAAACAATCTCGACATTATTACTGCGATCATAGACATTCAGTCGCAGAATTTTTTCCAGACGCTCCAACGCTAAGTCCGATCACAAACTTCTCGTCGTTCTTGCCAATTTACAATGCAAGCCAGATCATCTCAATTGGCGGTCTGACAGTACGCTTACATAATTGCTTTCTGAACACTTATAACTTTGCTGCACGCTGGTTTTAAATTATAGTCGCTCGACCTAACGCAAGTGGCATCGGCTAGCATCACAGTTTTGCCCTTCCTCATTCAGCAGCTAACTCCTGGCGAACTTTCCGATCTTGGTTATCAACTCAGCGACATGATGTTTGACTGCCAGTTCAACCTAACCAAATGCGCAAGCGGGTACCGCAAGCAGTTGACTGTTGTTTTGCTCTGCTCGTAAGAACTCTCTGCCCCTGCAGAGACGTCGTGCAAACCGTTCAAGACCCGGTCTACGGAAATTGCTACACGTTCAACAACAAATTTATGCGGACGCTCTACGTTGTGAATCGTGCAGGACAGGATCAAGGTATTAACGGTCTTGTACAAAATAACATAGCACTATCAAGTAGACGTTCCGATCTGGGAGCCACTTACATGTTTAAATCCATAAAATCCACAAAATATTTTTAACGAATTTTCAAAAAAAAATCCCTGCGTATTTTTAAGAGGAAACTGCAGCTCTAGAATACTGGGAGAGCATTCAAAGAGCTGGCGCTCCGTTTGAAAGCGAGCGAAGCCAAGCCACGGTGAAACACTAAGGCAATGGGTTTTCGATGGCCACTGCAGCAGCCTGCGTGTTAGCGCAAAACAAAAAGCGCGCGCACCCTTCAACCAAGTTTTACATGGGCAAGAAACTTCAAACCGGTCTACAGCACGGAATATTCAACCCCAGGTGCCCATCTTCTAAGCGTTTCTCACTCTTGACCTGAGATATCGAACAAAAAAACCGCATCTCAATGGGATGCCTCTGGCTCGAGATCGGCGAGTGAGATTTGATTTTACCCCTTGATTTTACATGGGGAGGAAAGTTTGAGACGGTCCTCTGTCCCAGTATTGCACCCCCAGGGTCCATCTTCTTTTCAATTCCTACTCTTGACCCAAAGTATCTAATGCAAAAAGCCCTTCTCAATCGGTAGCCTCTAGCTAGAGATAATTTGCAGACGGATACATACTCAAAGATTGCCCAAGGTCATCGCACTAGGCTCCACTTACGTGTAAATGAGCTTAATAACGAGCGAAAATGATTTTCCCGAAAACTTTAACGTCCATTTCAATGGATCGATCGACTCGTGGACCTTCTCGAAAGTATTTCTGTTTTAAAAGTTGCCAAGACCAAGAACGCAGTTTAAGTCGTGGTTGTGTTCACCTTCTCGATGTGCTTTTGTAGGCCTTTATATGGCGCTGAGTATCGATCAGAGCGACTATCTCCCAGCGACTCAAGCGGCCGGCGGTCGCGTGATCATGCACGATGTTGACGCGTTCGTCTTTCCCGACGCCGACGGCTATAACATCGCGCCTGGCTTCGAAACAAGCTTTGTGCTTTTTCTGGTGAACGTTCATGACCTTCAGCTGGTCATCTGTTGATTGATATTTCTGCTCGTTCCAGTCGTGATTTTTTCGGGGCGAACTTTAGACTTTTCTCTTTCTTTCCGTTTCCGGGCAGGCCGGAAAAATTTCTTTTTTGATTTTTTCCTTTTTCAGCAGGGTCTGAAAAATTATTTTTTTCATGTCCTGCTGTTTCCGGCTGACTCGGAAACTGAGATAAGCGTTTGTCTGGATTGGGCTGACAAAATATTTTTAAGACGTCAGAAAAAAATACTCCGTTTCTTTTTTTTTCCGGTAGGGTTGAATTTTTTTTTCATTTTTCGAGAGAGTTTGAAAAAATATTTTTCCTTTCCCATTTTTTGGCCCAAAACCCGAAAACGGAAATTTTTCCATTCCGTTTTCTTCCGAAAAAAATAATCGCTACGTTTTTGCAGTCGAGCTTCAACAAACTAAGCACGCCGTCATTCCCGTGCGTGAACTCTCTCGCAGACTTGGGCTCAACGCCGTACTACTACGGCGGAGAATACAGCCCGGAAGTGAGTCCACGGCAGACTGAGCTGCGTTTTTCCGCCAAAATGACAGTCACCGTTTTAGGGCTGCTTGAGAAGCGCGCTTCAAAGTGTGATCATTCAGAAATGTGGCTGTGCCTCACCAAGCTACGCTCTTCCACCAAGTGGCAACTCGACGTTCTACTGCAGCCTCAATCAATGTGGGTCTCATCATCATTGATAGTGATTACGGTAACCTTATCCTACCGCATTTCTGTGCCTTGTTTGCAGTTGACTGCGTGTGGAACTTCACCCAAGTCGATACTCTCAGAGTGACAAGCGTGGCGACAATGACGTGTCCCAGCGCCTGCATGTCCGTCACTTTCAACTGAGTTGTCGCAGATTCAATTTCCCGCTTTTGAATCATTCCTTTCTTCATTCACTTCAGGGTTAACAACTATGGCGCCACGCGGATTTTTTCAAGCATCACTGATCAAGCTGTAAGCATTTTCGGGTAGTTTTCACTCGACCAGTTATGTCATGAGCTATCGTAACTTTTCAAGGCAACAGGTTACTGTAGCTCGACGGGCAACATGAGCGCAACGGCGTCCACTTGCACGAACTTCCGGTACTATTTTCGGCCACTCCAATCTCGACATAACGTTCCTCTCGGCGTTCATCCATTTCATCTTTTAGCCAGAGCGCGATCTTCTACCGAGTCTACTTCAGCTCGCTGTTTCGTACGGCTTACGTTGAGTTTCCGGCTTTCGGGGTACAACGAGAGGGGGCAAAATATTGCCAACTGCCAGTGCACACGGTTTGATGGTGTTTGTAGATTCTTGACCTGATATCTACCATTGGCGGATCACTTGGCTGCTGCGCTGGAATGTCGGCGATCTCGCTTCTCGAACTCGCCATTATTGGCACTACAACCATCGTTTGGCTCCTGCGCTGCAGTTGCCGTAAGCGTCCGAACTGACAACATCCGACAACATTGTTGTAGTTTCATTAGTTTAGAAAAGTACATATACGTTTATTTTCTGTAAGTGAATCTTATTTTCCATAAAACAACCGCATGTAGCTAAGCTCTAAAATGCCAACCTCGAGTTTAGAGGATGCGCTTGTCGAAAAATTTGTGAACCTTAAAATAAAATCCGCCAATAGTTCTCCTTTTTTAATTAAAATTACCTGCAACAAACAAGTTGCTCGCCCAGAAAACCGAAACCTTCACCAGCCGGGCCAATCAAAGCCTGGAAAATTGGCACCTGGCAGGGCCAGGCTAAGGGCTCGAAAAAATCCACGGGCCGAGCCCAGAAATCTTGGGCCATGGACATCTCTGACTGACTTCGGCGACTGAGCGAAAACGAACGAAGCGCCGGCCATGCCGCGGGGAAGAACGCAGTTCGTTGCACCGAGAAAGGCGCTGCTGCGGCGACACACATTGCGAGTTCGATGTGCACGTAGCGAATTGAGCTAAGTATTATAAAATAAGATAAGTAAAATGAGACCATGAAAGCCGTCTTATCCAGGCAATGCGTGAAGCCAGCACGACCTTCGTCAATTATCGACAGATTTGCGTCATGGCGCAATAACGCAGGAAACTCTAAAAGCTACCTTTCCCTAAGTCCAAGGCTGACCTTTCTCACAGTTGCGGCAACGCTCAAAGCTACCTATCTCCTTATCCACGCTGACCTTTTTAACAGTTTTTGCTACGCTCAAAGCTGCCTTTCCCGAAGTCGAAAGCTAACCTTCCCAATTGTTGCGTGCAACGCATAATACCAGCTCCACCCAAGTGCAAGCATAAATTAGTGCTAGTTATCAAGTGTAAATTTTGCTCGTATGCGAAATTGGATATTTATGCTAGAAGACAACATTACATCTAACAACAGATGCACCCACCTGCTTCACGTTCCTCAAACCACATTGTGCAAAAGTCGACATGCATTCTAAACAGTTCGGATAGCTTGATATTTTTGCATCCTGCCTGAAGCGCGCAGCGCGTAAGGAAAAGGAGGCTTGCTGGCCGTTCTGGGGTTCCCCCCTCTTTCCCCCACCTTTCCCCTTTTTTCCCACTTTTCCCCCCTTTTCCCCCCCACCTTTCCCACCCTCAAAAAATTTCATTAAATAAATGGCAGAACATTGAAGAATATGCAGTGTTCGCTAAGCATTTATAAAACCCATGCAGTTCGTGTTGCGCAGCGTCTTTGCTACTTGCTGTTCATTTTTTACAAGAGAGGAAAAACGCAGCACGGCGACAAATCGTGGCCTCCTTTTCTCTGCTGCTTCAAAAACTTATGTGCTTCTGTTTTTCTATGAAACAGCAGGATACCTTTTCGGCTTTGCCGATGTACTTGTGTAGGCATATTTTGACCTTCTCAATTCTTCGTTCCAGTAAAAATAATACGCAATCGTCGACCACCAAACTGTATGAGAATCAAGAGAAGCTGCAAGACAGCAAACACGCTACCGCCAAGCCACCAACCTAAAGAACAAATCAGAGCAGGCAATGCTTTCTTATATGTTAATTTTTGAACACGACCCATACAGACACCATCTTTGTTGCATAGAAGCTAATAAGTAAAAGTCAAAGTAAGATCGCACGACACTTTTGCGCCAATATCTCGTGAATAGGTTAACCCATCAGAAAAATTTCGACAGATTCAGAACCACTGCATTGTTTCTGAGATTTTGTCGTAGACGTTTTTCAAATTGGTGCATATGACCACGAGATATAAGTAAAAACACGTTTTGTCGTCTGGATGTTTTAGGGCCACTAACGGATGCAGTCTTTGCCTTTGTGTTGCAGAAAGTAAAAACATCCCCCATTGCCCCTTTTCATGATTTCCATCGTTTTTGTCATCGTCGCGCCATGATCCGCATACAGTCCACCGCTGTGCTATTCACCCTTTTCACGAGTGTATCGTTGCGTCTTCCGCACATATCGTTGCGTTAGTGACCCTCAAAGAATCGGTACATTTTACTAGTCATTTGATCGGTCGACATGTAAGAGTCTAACCAATCAGATACCTGCCTTAAAATAAGACACTACGATCGACTTTAATTGAGATACCCATTGATCCGCCTATGGAGACCCACACGGGAACCACAGATGACCAAAGCGGCGTTTCCAAGTAGCTTCGCACATAGTCTCGATGGTCACGTCTAAGGCTTACGACGCGCGTTGATCGTCTCACATCGTTTACGTCGCATTCGTCCTTTATCCGGCAGTCCTTCCCGTCTAGCATCTCTGTGGCCACAAATCGCGTCTGAGTGCAACGCTCGTGTTTTCCACAGCCTTTTCGACATTCCTCTCCCTTTCTCCCACCATCGCTGACGTGAAGATCAGCGAGACACGCGAAGGTGCCATTCTGCAAAACAGCGTTTCCGGCAGCGTATGAAGCAGACGAATAGTTGCATTTGTATTCAAGAAATTTTCCATAACATGCCCGTTCACAGTCGATCCTCGATTCGTTCGTCCAGCATGGCGCTCTGCGCAAGTTCACCCTTTCGTACACCTCTTCGACGGAAACGAGAAAGTCAAGTTCTTCCCAGCGGTCCACCCTGAGCGGCGCGACGGACGTTTTGGGGTAGCGCTCGCCTTCGGGGTAACGGAGAAATGCTGCACCACCGTGCTCAGCTAGATAGATTGAGCTAAAAGATTCAAAATCGTTGTCTCCATTTTCGGTCTTTACGTCTTCGTTGGTGCCAAGATCACCGGTAGCTTCGTAACCCAACACTACTTTGTCCTTGGTAAACGCGAAGGCAAAGCACATTGCGTAATCGTGAAATGGCGCGTAAGGACCGTACCAGCGAAAGTTAGCCTCTGAGCATAGTGATTGACGACTGCGAGTTTTGTAGTCAACGCCCGCAAAGATCTGTGAGCTTTTGCAACAGCGAATAGCGGAACGCATAGTTAGCGTTCGCAGGCTAACGTTGGTATACCGAAGAATACGTTCACATTTGCTGTACTCTGTGCGGAGAGAGGTGACGTTGGTACGTGAGAATATGACGGCCTGTTCCATGCGCAGCAGTAGCCAGAGACATGCGTCGAGACGATTTTGCTGATAAAAATTTAGCTCGGAAATACTGTTGAGCGTGAAACACAAAGTGGGATCCACAAAACCAGCTTTGTATTGTGGAAAATTTATGTAGACGATTTTGTCTTCGTTTACGTACGAGTTTAGATAGATCGCGGTGTCGTAGAGCTGCATTATGATGCAGAGGGCGAATGCGGAGTATAAGAGACGCTTCGACAAACCCACAGCTTCTATCGTCGTATCGAGAAAGGAAAAGTATAAGCTTTGTTTTTGTTCTGCAGGTACTTGTTCGTTGTCAGGGCGGTGAGATTGGAATTTTCGCTTCACAGCCAGGACAAGTTCACGCAGAGTGTAAACAAGTAGCACAACTCCTAAAAATTAAGGGATTTAATCATCCGACCTTTTCTTTTTTAAGGCCCACTGACACACGGCAGCGTTTCTTGTGCCGTTGGAACTGCATTCAGAAATTGCATGTCATAATTTGAAAATTTTCTGTCATCGGTGGTTTTTGGATCGAATTATTTTAGCCGCTTTTTTGCGTCAGTGGGTTTTCAGGATTGATACACCCGACTTATTCAACTCTTACCTAGGTGCGCAACTGCGATATACGAAGCTCCGATCCAGTTGCCCAAAGTGTTTCCAAAGAGACAAGCGAAATTGGCATCATCCAGTAGAGGATATGCTTCAATAATGACGTCATGCGAATGCCGCCCGCGCTGAAGCATGAGAATGTGTGTCAAGGCTCCATCGCGCCTGCGGATAGAATCGGGGCACTCCTTGACGAGATCGACATCGTAATATCTATCGGGCTGAATTCGTGCTGCCGACGCATCGTGCCTGCAGAAGACTTGCGAACACCGGTCGATGCATGACTGTAGCGTATCGTTGTCGGCCTTTTCCAGCGTCTGTGCACATTTCTTCAAAATTGTTGTGCACATTCTATCGTAAAGCGGCTGACTCGATCTGACAAAGCGGCATTCGCAAGCCTGTTCTGCGAACGCCGTGATGCAGCTTTTTTCGCAGTTAAGCTTCGACTCGTTCGGCAGTATGTCCGCCTTGCACGGAAAGCCGTGTCGCTTCGAGAAATCCACCATGATAGGTGCTCTCGATCGCCGCGGATAGGTGACAACACAAAGCTCTTGCCGGTTTGCAGCGCTCGAACCGTTTGACGGAAAAGAGCTGATCATGGCAGGAGCCGCCGAGATGCTAAGCGGTTCGGATAGCTCGCCGAGAACGAAGTTTCGTTTCAGCAGAAGCGAGGTGTGCATCTCGAGTGGCAGGTTTATGGAGTGCAGCTTCGCGCTTAGCATCAAATAGGACGCGTTCGTTTTTATTCTTTGCATCAGACTTGGATCAATCGTAAAGTAAAGCTGATAGCTGTCATAGTGCGCTCCATACTGAGGTCCGGTGTAAACGTTCCGCTTCTTGCATATCTCCCGCGAATCGATCTTTTGACCGCCAGGGAAGCTGAGTTCGGGTTCCACAATGCGACAGAGAAGCAGGGCCGCCGTCTTGTGAAGGAGGCCAAAGTCAACGTTAGCCTTCACCAACATCTCAAACAGCTGCACAAAGCCTTTTCGCCACACTTGCGCTTCATTTACTTTTTTTGCGTAAACGTCACTTGAAACAAAACTTGATTGAAGGCCAATTGTAAGCCCGCTTTCAACCCTGTCGAGAAAGTCGAGAAACATGAGCACAGCGAGAAGCTCCAATTTCGAGTCAGTCGGCGGGAGTGTTTTTTCGTCAGTTGAATTCCATGCCTGAAGGCTTTCGACGCTCCCAAATCTTTTGCGTAAAAGGTCAACGTCGTTAAGCGGCTCATACACATCTTTGTCAACAGCTTTAACGTCCAGAAGGAGCTAAGCACTGCTAAGGTTGTAGTAGGCCTGATGTATGAATCGCGTTTCAACAAACGGACGCTCGGCCTCGAAGCTCTCAAACGACTCCCTCAGATCGCTTGCTGTCTGATAGAGAAAGAGCACGAAAGCGGCAGCACAACAAATTTTGAAGAGAAGCGAATTTCCCGCAGAGGCCACCGATGCGGGTCCATGAATTAGGGTTGCGAGACAGATTTCTCGAAAAAAGGAACAAAATTGAAGTACATACTGAAAGCTCAGCTTCAGCGATTTTATCACGCATATCACAAGTACCTTCAGAGCACATCCTAACGTATTCACACTTTTTCGTGCTGCCGCTTGCAAACGACCGCATTTGCTTTTAGAAGTGCCATGAGGCGCCATTGCAACAGCTAACCGCTATTCGAAGAAGAGCAGACAAAAAGTAGGTTAAATTGCTTAAACGCTGTCGCTTTAGAATAAGAAATGCTTTGCTAATGTACCCACGTGGATACCGAGGCTATTTCATTTACCGCAAGTGTCACGTCCCACACACCAAAGCGCATCTAAGGTCGACAGTCAGGGC
>JAQGBB010001199.1:0-14323 GCA_034691745.1 Prismatolaimus dolichurus
GTGGAGAAGGCGTTAGTACACGGTATAGCGTGTCGTGCGTTGTTTTTTTTTTTGCTTCATGACAGGATGCCTTTTCGGCTTTGCCGATTTACTTGTTAGACCCACTGACGAAGTCAGTAGGCCTTATGCGGTGGGACCCATCCCTTTGTCCGTCCGACTGTAGGCATGATAGCAATCGTAAGAAGCAAGCTAGCGGGCTGAAATTTTGCGGCTAGGTACATTTGCCCAAGGCAAAAAGAGTTCTTAGATGAAGACAGAGCGCCTAATACTCCGCGAATACGGTGATCTACAATGCCCACATCCACGTTGAAAATAGCATGTAAAGGGTGTTTTGCCTATAATTTCAGAACGCTCTCACCGATTTGCTTCAAATTTGGTGGCAATGTTTCTGGTGCGGTGTAGACTTGAAATTGCTGTCACCGGTGTTTTCTGTCATAAGTGATTTTGTAATAAGTGGCGAAACTTTATACCTTATTTCCTGGTGCAGCGCAGACTCAAATTTGCTGTCGTGAGTGGTTTTTATCATAAGTGGATTTTGTCATAAGTGGCGAAAGCTTATAACTTATTTTGCCGATAATTCAAGAACGCCCGACTACCTGTTGCCTGTCTGTTGCTTCCATGTCTATAGGAGCTCATCCTGCTTCCAATAAGCACAGAACGCGACACTGCACACACTATTGGTCTTCGTCTGGGCTGGCGAGAGTCCGAAGGACAGACCTGCTCTCGCTGACACAGATAAAGGGCTATTTACAAAAAATGTTGCGTCTGTGGCAGCCTTTGGTTGCAAAAAAACGGTTTTATGCTAGCTTACATCTTTCAAAGATGATCAGTGCTGAACATAATGATGCCATGGGAAGCGAAATTGCGAACAAAGCAGCGAAGGACTGACGACACACCGTCGGACTAACAGCGTAGGGAAAAATATCCAATTAATTAATTCAGAATTAATTGGATACTTTTGTCCAAAATAGGAAGAATGAAGTTGTTATCCTGGAAACTGTTCGCTTTGTGTAATCAACGTGCGTTGATGTCAAAATCATGCACTACGATAAAATTTGACATTCCCCCCGGGCCAGGTATGTTTATTATTGCCGACTTTTGTGATCACTCGACGTCGCTCCACTATGAAGGAAGAGCCATTCTGGTTAGGATCAAACGGCTCTTTGCCACTTTCACGCACAAGGCGGCACCTCGAAGACATTGTCGATAATTTAAATACTAAATATGCTTAACATCGTTAAGTGCATGTATTAAGCTAGCGTGTACTAGTTTCAAGTATGAGTGCATACTGTACACAGATACATGTCCTTCTTTGTTTTATGCCGCGCAACTTTGAACTGTGCGAGAATACTACGGTAGATAAGAGGGTAAGAGGGGCTAAAATGCAACATCAGACCACTTTTGCGGTGATCACAAAAGATTCAAAGCTAGTAGATGTTGACAGACTAGCGACTGGCGCCTAATTGGCAAATATTAGCTCACTTATCAGTAAAACTAAAAAAAAGAAAAAACTTACGTTGAATTTTGTAATTCAGAATCAATGGGACGAGGGAGGTTTCTTTGAATTTGTTATTCCGTTTTTTACATTTATGCAAAAGCCACAGTCTCACTGCATCGAAACTGCGAAAGACTGCAAGTTTGAGTAGATTTGAACTGCCTACGAGATAAAGCTTACAAATTTACAAATTCCAAAGGAGGAAACTTTAGAATTAAAGTTACAAGTGTTTGCAAACCTTTCTAAGAAATTTCTCAATGAATACCAAAACATTTATTTCTGCATCGTTTGAGAAAAAAGTACGCAGTAGACTCGTTTGTTTGTTGGCAATTTTTAATCGTATATTTGTACATGGTAATTTTTCGTCTTTTTTCAGAAGAAAGTTACAGGAAAAAACGTGAAGCAGGTACTGCTTAAATGTTTCGACCCTCTCTGCGTTTTCTTCTAAGACCACCTAAATTTAGCTCTACTGCCACTACAAGTGGAAGTCGATAAGGACGTTCTCAGCGTTTCCGAAGGCTTGCGCGAAACGCTTCGTTGCAACGTGACAGGAGATTTTTCATTTGTGCGTATCGAACTTCTTCGTTGCCATATTCCCCTGAATCGATACCCTACATCCATACAAAGCCTAGACTATATAGGGAGACGTCGAAATTGTTAGGATTCGCAACGGTCACACGACGCTTCCGGCGAACGTTGAAGATCGCCAGAACGGAACTCTTATCTTCACCGAGCTGCGTGCGTCCGACGCCGGCGTCTACGTCTGCCACGCCCACGACCGTCGCAAGCAGATGAGCGCCTTCGCATCGACAGTCGTACGCGTTGAACAACCGTTGAAACAGTCAGCTCACCAGCGCTTTGCAGGTACTCTCGAGCAAGGGCAATCGAGTATTAAAAACACACACTGCGGCCTGCGGGTTTTCGACTGAAGTCCCCCGTCTTTACACAGTCAAAAAATAATTAAAAATGAAGATGATTAATGCGCGATTTATATCTGATTTCGGTGACACGATCGATTAATTAAACGCAGCTGGGCCATGCACCGGGTTGGCTATCTAGAGCTGAGAACAACTCCCGTTTATTGCATGCTGCCAAAGCGAGCGTAGCGAGCACAACAGGATAGCTAACTTGTGATGCAGAAATTATCCCCCTATCCCCCTTACCCCCATCTTTCTCCTATTACCCGCATCACCCCAGCCGACAAAACTTTGCTCACGCCCAGACGTCTGTGGTACGTCATGTGTCTTACAGAGACGTGGAACACCTAGTGTTCATAGGTGTTTCCGATTGTTCCATGGTGTTCCAAAACATCTCGTCAGATCGCCTGGACGTGTTTTTTTGTTTCGGCAGGATACTCTCCGGCGATCCGCCGGTCCACTCGTATTTTTTACGCTTCAGTATTAAAGGAGCAAGAGAATTCGATTCTTTTTATGCGTAGTGAATCAAATGAAAAAATATCAACGACAATCGTATGGTGCCTAAATGCTTTGCGCCACGAGAAACAAGCGGACTTGGTGTAGCTATAGTACGATAGTGATGATTTAACTTGTGTGTTGCGTCATTTTCGAGAATTGCGTGATTCGTGAGAATGTTGGTTGATGATAGAACTGAACTTTGATTTCTCGAAAGCATACTATGTGAACTGCCTTTTCCAATTGAACTGCCAAGATAATAAAAGCTTTGATTATAAGTTCTGTCGGAATTTGTCGAACTTTTCAAACAACTCGGATGCATCGGTGTTCGAGGAACTTTGTGAAACTTGTTGGCGCGCTATTATTCCCAAGAACGTAAGGCGCACTGACCTGAGTAGAAGCTCAAACGGTTCGCATTCGAGAGCTGCACGTTTTCGGCTAGTTTGTTCAGATTAAGCCCCTGACTGGCGTAATCATTTTTAAATAGCCAGCTGTGTGCAAACGGCTGTTTATAATCTGATTGAGCTTTGCTAAAAATCTCGTTGCTGCAATAAACTTGAAAAATCGCCAATGTTACGACGGCTTTCGTCAAAACGCAAAAACCGACACGGCCAGCTTTGGCTGCCACGAATGCACGGTTAACTAAAATTAACTGAAATTTTGAGAAAAAGCCGGTTAATTAACCGTAACCAAATCCGGTTTGTTCTTTGCAAGGAATTGGTTAAATTTGAGTGAAAAAAATGTTTCTGAGAAATTTTGGAGAAAAATGTTAACTTTTGCACAAAATTCTCGATTTTTGAAATGTAAAAAAATTCGGTTTAAAGTTTTAATCTACAAGTTAAAAAAATTTCACAATACTCTATCTCTGAAAACTTCCAGAATTTTTTTAAAGTTTCTTTGCTCGATACTGATGTAACGGAGCTTTAAAACATGTAAATTCGCTGCCTGAATTTTAACCGATTTAACCCAAACCAACCGTAAGCAAGTGGGTTAATTTTCTAATTAACCGTAACCGAAATTAGCCAACTCGGTTCAAAAATTCTAAAATTTGTTGCTTCGTTCGGCTTTGCCGGCACACATGTGTCAACGATCCTTTCTTCGTTCATCGTGACAGGCGCAGCGAATAGCTCGCTTAATTCTACCGAAGCATCCATAGTGATGAAGACGCCTCAGAGAGGTCGCCCACCGTGCCGAAACTCATCATGGTTGTTTACAAATCCGGCAACGACACACTCTTGCTTCTTACACACGATAAAGAGACGGACGAGCTTGTCGTTGTGTTGAGCGCCGTCAACGAACCGCCTTGCGAGTTCTTCGCGTGTTCGTCTCTGCGTTCGATCAGCGTTCAGTCGGAGGACAACCCAAACACGCCTCTCGAAACCGGCGTCCGCTGTTGCACGAATCGAGCGGGGACAAGAATCGTGACCATCTGCGACTTTGGCTGCTCTTCGGTCGCACGATGGACATCGCGAGTAGAACGATTCCAAAAAGTCGGATGTACCGATCCTCAAGGCCCACTGACGCAATGGAAGGCGTCGCCGTCTGTCGGGATGTAACAGTCTAGGGAAGCAATGAGCAGGCTAGTGTGCTGAAATTTTTTTTCTTTGGGTACCGTGTCCCAAGAGTAAGACTGAGTTTGCAGAATAGTTCTCTAGTCTTAATACTCAGCAAACGGCATCATCCACTAGGTTCACTTCCACATGAGAATACATGAAAATGTTTTAAGGATACCGTATTTTCTTGATTAATCCCCTCACCGGGGGGATTATTCGGGAGGGGGGAATTATTATGTCAGTATTTTTCTCAGAGATCAATTAATAATATATGGTTTTTTCCAGCCGGCAAACGGTTTTTTTATGTAGTAACGGTGAAATTCTTGGTCGAAAACAAGAGTATGGGCTAGACAGAGGTCAGAGCACATTGTCTGAGGGTGAGTTTCCATTACAAGCACAAAATTTAGCGCTTTACAAATTTTATCTTCAGAGCACATGGGATGGCACTTCTGGAATAATCCCCCTGGGGAGATTATTATTTTGTAAAAACCTTGGTCCAAAATGGCAAAAATTGAATAATCCCCCGGGCGGATTAATCAAGAAAGTACGGTACCTCGACAAAGTCTTGACGGATTTGGGTATAATTTGGTGGGTGTGTTCATAACATGGCAGGGTGAATTTTGCTGTCATAGCAGGTTTTGTAGCAGGTAGTTTTGGGCCCAAGGGAACAAATTTTATAACTCGTTTTGCACTTAGAGATCATATATTATTTACGTAAATGGGTATGAGGGAGAAGATTAAGGCCAATGTTGACGAGATGCGTTAAGAGACCCTTCTGCGAAGACAATTTGTCAAGTCAAAAACTCGAAATCGTCCGCAAAAGTATTTGTTAAAGTGCATGAAAAAATATGCTTGGAACCGTAGAGTGCAGCTCAATCGGCAAACTCTAGCTCGAGCTATGATTTTTTCAAATTTCCAAATTAAAACACACATAAAGGATAGCAGAGATTACAGTTTCAAAATCGTCAAAAAATTTTTTGCCACCGCAACGCCGGGATTTTTAGTGTTTAAATTTGCGTTACTAAGTGGATATGCCCTACGACACGTATGTCGCATAAGTAAAACCGCCAAGCGGCGGAAGAGCATCCTGTCTGCGGCAAAAAAATCGAGGCGGATACACAAAATGTTCTGGAACACTGTGGACCACCATGCAACAGCCTGGAACACTACTGCCCGCGAATGCAAAAACCACATAACTCGGAAGTGGTCGTTTTGAGAAAAACGGGTTTTCAGTAAAAAAAATTTGCATGTTTTGTGTGCAAAAACGTTTCTGTCAATCACAATAGCTAACGCTGCTGACAGCCGATCAAAACCGTTCTTTGCTGGAACACTACTGACCCACTGGCACACGTTGGGCATGCGCAAGCAAATACCACATATCTCAAGATATGTGTTTTTTGCATTCGTGGGCAGACTAGGTGTTCCACGACCTTCCCGTGGGGTATACTCTACTATGACCTCCTGGACGTCCGCCAACTTTCATTTTTTGTTTTGGCAGGATACCTTTCCAGAACAGGTTCAAGAACACTGTGGAACACACTAGAACGCTATACAACAGCTTGGAACATAGTGCACTAGGATACTCTGGACGTCCGCTAACTTTCGGTTCGTCGAAGGGGGAGCAGTGGGAGGGGGAGAGGGGGAAGGTTTTCATCCAACCATATAGCTATCCTTTTGTACGCGCTGCGCGCTCCCGGCAGGATGCAAAAAGCAGAAAATAGATGCCGCGTCCATGCATTTCAACTGCAGTTAGCGCTAAAGTGTTCGGCAGGAAGTCCGTTTTCGTGTTCGGAAAAAATCTTGCGCATCTAATAAAAGACACCCGTCCGTCCACACCACAACTCTACATCGGTTGGAGTACACTACATGCTGTTTTATGGTATGTGGGCGCGAGAGATGACTGCAACGGCGGAGCTAGGATTTTCAACGGGAGAGGGAAGATCCCGGATGACGAAGCCACCCGGGTGTCCGGGCGAGGGGTCTGGGCGGCGAAGCTTCCCGGCGGGGTCCGGGGGTATAACAACTAAAAATTTTTCGAAAAAACACGTGTGAAAACGGTTAAATCCGTCACTTTTTGACCTTTTTCGCTCAATTTGTGCATTCTCAAAATTTTTCCCTTATCGTCGATTTTTTCACAGGGGAACCTCGTTCTCCCCTCTTGCCTCCGCCGTTGGATGACTACATAGTGTAGTGTGTTTTCCCCTGTAATATTGAATCGAAACTTACGTACGCGCGACGAAAAAGAGAGACTACATGTACTTTCATTCCCACAACACTAGCAATATGACGTAAATCTTTTTCTATATATTAGGTAAAGTGGAGACGCTCTTCCGGATGCGAAACAGCGCATGGGTAATAAAATGCAAATTGTAAAGCCCTACGCTTTTAAGGAGTCCTACGTTACACGGCGGTATTAAGGTGGTCGGAGTAAAAGGCTAAAATGTTCAGAGATGTTTTCAAAATAACAGTTCTAGCTTTGCACAGTGCTTGGATTTTTTGACCGAACATACATCAGAGTACTGCCCGTACTTTGCACGAGCATGCGTATGCACATAACACGAGCTATAAACGTTGTGAGATGCTTCAATTTTGAACTACGACAGTCAAAATGTGGAGAACATGCTGGATGTTCATACATACATACCTTTTGACATACACACTATTGCACGTTCTAGAGCGCTGTAAGCCTATTTTAAGCTTAAGCCTAGTCTAGCTACTAAAGAAAAACTTCGTTTAGTGGTTTGAAAATTCGATTTTTCGCGAATAAGCGGGGCAGAAAGCCCAATCAGATATCGCGAATGTCGTAGATTGTTCCAGAAAGTTCGCAAAATAGCCTGGGCGATTTTTTGCATCCTGCCAACAAGCAAGCGAAGCGAGCAATAAAAAAGTAGGAAGGCTAACTGGTCATGTTCGGATTCCCCCGAACCCCCTCTCTCCCCTTTTTCCATTCTTCCCCCGACCAACAAAAGGTGGCGGACGTTCAGAAGATCATAGTACAGTATATCCTACACGGTCGTGGTACACCTAGTGTTCCAGACTGTTCCAGAGTATTCCAGAAAGTTCGCAAAATAGCCTAGGCGATTTTTACATGCTCCCCGCCGCTCTCCCCCACAAGCAGGCAAGTTTTTTGCGCACTCTCCCCCCCCCCCCGCGCAGGCAGCGTACCGCAGTAAATGTCGCGGCGCAAAGCGTCCCGACTGGCTGAGGGTGTTCCACGCTGTTTCACAGTGTTCTGGAACATTCCGCGTATCCGCCTGTTTTTTTTGCCACAGGCATGATCCTCTTCCGCTGCTCGGCGGGTCCCTTGTACGTTCAAACTTTGCTGTTTTTCGATGCAACTTCAGTCGGCAATAGAGACCAGCTTATCAAATGCACGATGCCGGATCCGCCACGTACGACCCGCGTTAAAGAACTTCCGAAGATGCTTTTTCGTCATTTGCCATGGCACATGCGGCACATACGACACACAAACACTGGTCACACAGCGCGCACAAGGCACTATGTCAAGTGTGCCGAGTGTGCCAAATATGCCGTATACATACGCCATCATCGGAATTATTAGTCTCACTTACACGTAAGTGGAGGCTATTGCGATGGCCTCTGTCCGTGTGAGTGTCTGTGGACAAATTATCTTGAGTTAGGAGCAACCGATTGAGACGTGGTCTTTTGCGTTAGATGCCTTAGGTCAAAAGTACGGACTGGTTTGAAGATGGACCCTGGGGTGCAATATTTTGGGCAGGAAACGTCTCAAATTTTGTTCCCCATGGTGAAATCGACTCATGCGTCGATCGTGAGCTAGAAGCAACCGATGGAGATCGGGTTTGTTTGCGTTGGATACCTTAGATCCATAGCTCGGAGGATTTCGAAGATGGGCGGTGGGGGTTCACTACTGGGGACAGGAGAACCTGGAAAAGTTGGTTTCCCACGTAAAGATTTATGCAATTCATGTTGTAATAATTTTCCGCTGCATGGTGCGCGCTCATCTATAAATGACGTTACTTAAGGTGACGCTACGCGTAAAGATAGCTTATACTTATGTGGCGAAGCGACTGACGAGAGAGTAAAAAATTATGAATTGTTAGATGACACTTGAAGAGAAGTGAACGCGCGCTTTTACACCGCCGACGTCCCTTGTCTATCATCAATGTCTGAAACAAGTGTGCGACAGCAAAGTTCGGGTCTTTCGCGACTGCCACGAAGCTCCTGCTCGAATAGAGCGAGAACTTCTCGTCTTACGAAATCTCTCATTTGGCTTTGAGCCACTTGTTCGCTATTCGGATGAGTATTTCCAGCGTTCAACGGTTGAAGAACATGTTCGAATGGTAGTTTGAGGAAAAAGACGGCGATGTGAATGAGTGCCACAAAGCTCGCGCCAAGGTAGAAACTCAGATTGCCGCCGAGTGCGGAGAAGAGCGTGACCGTCGTCATCGTTAACTGCTCTTCGACTAGCTGGTAGACGAATTTCACCGTACTGACGCACGTCAGTGTCCCTATTGCCGTGGCTCGCGTCTGTCTGCACCATAACTTTCGAAATAAGAGGGCTAGCGGGCTGAAACTTGGTACGGAGGTTCATTGGTCAAAAGTAGGAATCAAATTCTTCAATCAGCCAAATCGGTCCACTGGTTCGGCTCCTGGACCCAAAAATGTCCCAAAACCAATGGTGACGTCATATGTGTATGTCCTTCACGGAAATGGTGGCGCGCGTACGCGCACTCTTTTTGCCTGATCGCATTGCAAGTAACCGGTCACTGGAGTGCGCCAACTGGCCAATGGAGTTTCGTCTCTTATTATTGTGGATAGTCGCTTATTATTTGTTCGTCGGCAAATTTCCTGCTTTTTTCAGACCCTAAAGTTTTACGTCGTCCGAGAGGCGCATCGAAGGAGCGAATGTGTTCAACGCTTCGGGCGTTGGAGATTGATACTGTGAAAATAGAACTTTGTTGACGTGTTTTATAATATCAATTCTCCTGCTTGCTCTTGCTAGCCTTAATTGGGGACTAATCTATGGTCTCCCGATCGACGAGTGCGTACAGCTGGTGAACCGAAATTCGCTCCTTTCGTTCGCGTCGTTCGAAACGGTACCGCCGAATCTTGCGCGCGTTCTGCACGACGAGGACGAAGCAGGGAAGGTTCACACTGCAAGCTACGGGCTAACATTGAAGGACGATAGTGATAACGAGGACTACTCGAACACTGCTGCTAATCTAGTTCTTTTTGAGGACGTCTGCTTTTATCCAGATGATTCACTTGCGTGCATATTATGATAGCTACAGATGTCGGAAATGCCAAAATATAAGGAAGACCATGTTAACATGCCATTAGCTGAAAGTTTCTACAAAGAAACACGAACTGCGCCAAGCTTTCTGACCAAATAAACCACCGGTAGTCTATCCAGATTTCGCTTTCGCTGTCGTTGTCGGCGCCGGAGTCGGATCGAGTCCATTGCAGTTATCCTCATTGCAGTAGATAGTCGCGTAGTTCACATCCGGTGAGGATGCACCGTTTCCACCATTTGGCACTTTTTTTGCCGAACACTTCGACTCATACTCAGTCAAACCTTTAATAAAACCCTTGAATCAACATGTTTCCAGCCGTGCTTCTCAGATCTACCCTTGTCTGCTCCACTCGTGTGCGTTGTAAGCGTTCGTTCGCAACTTGTTGAGCAGTTCTTCGAGCCTATGTTGCACGGTCCAGGGCCCGACTTGCAGTTGTAGCAGAGAAGAGCTAAATATTTACCCTTAAATACAACTGTACAGAATGAACCTATACAGCGTGTACCTTACCGTCAACGGTGATAATATAGAAGACGGCAGTTATGGCAATCAGAAGCACAAGTCGCGCCATGTTTCACGTACAGAACAGAGTTCTGTAAAATTCTTCGTCAAAAAATCTCTCCAACAAACAGAAAAGCGTAGTGTGCATTCTTTTGCGCGGACCTTCACTTAGTTTCTTATCACACAATAAAATCTAGCCATTTCTCATTCTCCCGGTAAAATTCTCCAACGAAGATATTACGAGAAAACAAGTAAATCGAATCGCCTCGCAATTAATCTGTCGTGAATACGTGACGTCTGAATAACCTCACACTTCTTACTGCATTCGTGACGTCCTACCGTAGAATACATCGGACGTCAAGGTGACTCAGTATTGGCGACATCTCCTTTAACACATTTCATACACTGCGACAAAAAACAAAATTTCATTTCACTTCCATACAATAATCATTCGAAGCAAAGAACGCGCACAGAAACTCACACTGTAAGCATCAGAAAAACCGTAGACGCACAAGAAATACACGAAACTAAGCTTAACAGGTAAATCGGCAAAGTCAAAAAGGCATCCTGCCATTTGACAAAAAAAACGAACACAAGTTTTTGAAGCGAGGCCATCATTTGTCTACGTACTGCGTTTTTCTTCACTCTCTTGTAGAAAACGAAAAACCAGATTTTTGTTCGGGGAGCTTTGCCCAAACCCCCATACCGTTGGGGGTTTGTCGCATGCCATTGGCAAGTTTATGCCTACCACTGGCAACACTGTCCGCTACCTTTATCGGCTGGGGGTAAGGGGAATAATCTGTTTGACGATAGAGCTATCCTTTTGCTTACACCAGAGGCCCACACAGAGGGAGGCCGCCCCCATCCAAAAGAAAAAGCGTTAAAGCGAAAAAAAAGAAAAATATTCGAAAACTGTCAGCCACTTGCTTCGCTCGCGGCATATTTTTCACTGTCATTTTATAACAAATCGCGAAACTTTTCGCTCGCTGCTTCGCTCACGGCGCATTTTTTACACACCAAATCTATTCTCGCCGTGCCCCCGCTCGACAAAACGTCACAGGCGCCACTGTACACGCTCCAGGCAGAATACAAAAACAATCGCAAACAAAAAGACAAAGAATCGTATGCGTCATCGAAAAATCGTTCGCCTCGTTCGCTCACGCCTTATACGCCACATACGACTTCGCCGCAGCAACATTAGTCCTCCTAAGAATCGCGCCCAGCTCCTGCTCGCCAGGTCCGACCTCGAACGTCTGCGGTTGTGGCACCTCCGCTTTCCGATCATAAAGTGCATGCATCGCTTGCTCCCAGTGCACAGCATGAGAAATCTCAAAGCACGCAAAATACATACAGTACGTACACATCCAAGTTTGACGTCCATCAACAGCACTTCCCCTCTCCTGTACGTACCTGTTTGCGGAGCTTCTGACGCATCTTCTTCATATCCTTCCCGTACGGTCGACCATCGAAATTCGCATAGACAGCGATCAGGGGTTCAACAAGATCAGTAGCCTCTAGCGCCGCACCCAGCGCATACGCAGCCGGGTCCATAATCGCCGTATGAAACGCGCCCGCAACCGGGATCCTTCGCACCGCGCCGAGACGGAACTCGTTCGAGTTTCGCTCAATAAACTGAAGCGCCTGAAAATACGCCACGCACGTCACATGGTCAACTACTGACCGAAAGTGAAGTCATCTCGTGGCGAGTAGACACACCTCAAGATCGCCGCCGATAACTTTACACTTAGTATAAAGGTAGGAAGCGACCTGACAGACAGGACGCTTTGACTGTCCGCGCTCCGCCATAAACTGCTTCGCAGCGTCGCACGCTTGCGACAGTTGCGAGTCGGCGCGAAGGAAGACGCTCATCATGCCCGACGGTCGATCGTCGCACGCCTCCTGCATCGCGCGTGCTCTAACCTGAAAGTATACGATCCGATCTAAGGTTGGAAAATCCCCGGGGATTTTTCCACCGTCCCCCAATCCCCAGGGGATCCCCCGCCTATCTCGCACGTGTAAATTTTTTAGTCGTAAAAATTTTTTTCGTTGACAAACCCCCGGGGATTTTTCCAATCCCCCAATCCCCGGGGAATCCCCCGGAGATGCCAACCCTATCCAATCCCGTAGGGAATGGCGTTCCATGAAGCGCCTATCGACGAAAGTATACGTATAAGTAGGTACTCGAGAAAGTAAGGCGACATCGTGGACGTTAGCCTTCATACCTTTATGAGCTCGACAGCACTCTCAAACGAAAGAGCACCCGCAAAGACCAGCGCCGCGTACTCGCCAACCGAATAACCCGCCGTCGCAATGCAGTTCTCTATCGCCTTACCAGCAAGAACGAAGCAGTAGCAGCAAGACGAAAGTACAACATCGTACACTACAGTACATATACGTACATATTTTCTGGCATGTACATGCTACAGTATACACATAAAAGTGCAGACACCTTTGGTCGTTCATCGCGCAACTTCTCCAGCGCCGCCAACGACGCCACAAAGACCGCCGGTTGGCACACCGTCGTCCGCATCAGCTCTCCCTCCGGCCCTTTCAGACACAACGCAAGCAAATCAAATCCAAGAATCTCACTCGCCGTCGCGAACATCGCCTTCACATTGGGATAATCAATAAGTTTGCCCGCCATGCCAACATACTGCGTGCCCTGACCAGGAAAGAGAACCACCGACGTCTCACGCGGGTCAACTCCCGGCGGTCGATAAGCCCGGAGCGGTAACCACCGATGTTCTCGCTCACCACTGTCGACATCTCCGGAAGGAAATACACGCGGATAGACACTCGTCGACCAGTCATTCTGCGCTTCAGCCTTCCTCACATCAACATACGATGCCGTCTCCCGCAAGAGTTTCGCCAGCGGAGCTCGTCGAGTTCTAGACGCAACTTCAACAGAAGATACTTCGTCACCGTGAGACACAGGTGCCGGCAGTTTTGGACCCGGTCTAGTGCCGCGAACAGATCGACAAGTGAAAGAGTAAAGAAAAGTACTGCGAACGAGCAGTTTCGACGACCACGCAGTAGCCATTGGCAGCCTAGAGAAAAGCAATTGCACTCATGAACGCAAAGGAAAAAGTAAAACCATAGTGGAGTGGAGCTATAGAATTAGCCGAACTTGCTGTAATGTTTACAAGCATTGCAAAGACGAAAACCGAGCGATTACCCATCGTTGACACCATAAGAAGCGATAAAAACTTTGGTATAATACGTTACAACAGACGTAAAGTCCGTGGCTAATTCGAAAAGAGAAAGATCACAGAAGTCAGACTGAGCACACGCATGTACAATCACTGTAACTGTCTCGACACCGCCTGTCTCCGCAACAGCGCGCCATACGCCCGCAACGCTTCCATCAACGCCTCAAGTATCGCCTCGTTCTTGCACGCAACACATTCGACAATGACGGGATAGAGTTCAACGACTTGAGCGACGAGTGTTTCACTCACTGCAAAGGGACAAGTCATAGAGTGTTCAACTAAAACATTCAAGTCTCACCTTTAGGCGCACTTCGTAAACTCTCAATCAACGTACTAACCGCACGAAGAACACTGATCATTTCCAGAACGCGATGTCTGCAAACACAAATACAAAGCAGTCCAACATACTCTATGTATACATAAACAATGCCTACCTCGGCGCAGCACACGAAGCCCGTTTCTCATCCACAACGAATTGCACCGCGACATCCCTACACCTTTGTAGCAACGCCGTAACAGCCGCAGTGCCAATCTGTGGTTGCGTCGACGACACGACATCCGGTTGTGCGTACGAAAACGTCAGCAACGTGTCGAAGCATGCACGAGCCAAATCCTCGCGAAGACGATAGACATTGTCCAAGCCTGGATGCAAAACGTCACAAAGATTAGAGAAATAAGAACAACGTAAATCGCGCATCCTACCGAGAACATCACGACTGTCCGCTTCATGAATGGATCCTCGGTTAAGAATTTGGATAATTCGACTCACGAATGTCGATGGATAGGCGCTCGCTTGAGGAAGAATGTCACTTCGTATTAGATCGATCACCTATTTTATCGTACTCAATCAATCTACGCTCACTGTTAGTGGTCTAAAAAT
>JAQGBB010001200.1:0-14319 GCA_034691745.1 Prismatolaimus dolichurus
GGCGCAATCCTCCTTGTGAATCATCCAGAAGGTGATCGCCTGATTCGACGGATTAATCGACTTCGGATTCGCACTCGTGATTGGTCGAATTCGCATGTGCACTGAAAAGGAGAGATATCGACCATCGTGCGAGCATATGTAACAGTGAGGCTCAAAATTGAGTCCAGTAAAAATGCCGTAAAAAACGGGGAACTTTTTTCCGATCGCAAATTTCAATTTTCCCCTCCAATTCTTTATAATCATCCCAGGATGGGGGTGTGGGGGGGCGCAGCCACCACCTACACGCTTAGGACCACTGTTCACGTTGGGACGCAACTGTCCACGTAAAATTGGAGTTTGGGATCGAAAAAAATCGTCGATGAAAACTCCCATAATAATTTGGTTGAGGATACCAGGATACCGGCTGGAGGGGGATTAGAATCAAAATGAATCCAATCTTTTTGAAAGCTTGAAAGAGCGATTCGATTCCTTTTGAACGTCCCAGTGTGCAACTCTGAAACGAGTGCTAGGCTATCAAAATCTACCGTTTTCGACAATCGACGGTTGACCAAAGACGCCCTCAGCGCACAGGTTTCCTTCGCGTTCCTTGTGGAAGAATCGAACGATTGTGCCTCCACGGACGGGCTCGAACGTGTACTTCTTCGTGTCGACGCTGCCTGCTTTGAAAACTTTGAAGCCCGATGGGATGACAGAGAGATTGAGCTCAAATCTGTTTTAGCGTGAAAACGTGCTTCGCATCACATTTTCGAGGGATCTTCGTATTTCAGCTTACTTGTCGTTGTACATCGACTGGGCGTCTAGCTTTTGCTGGCTGACATGCAGGTATTGTTTCGCACTTTTCACACTTTCAAATGTCACAAGATCACCGGCGCGAAGCTGTAATAGGACGTACACGCATGATATCGCGCGAAAATTCGACTTGCTAGATCCCTTCTCCAAGCATCCTCTTTATAACACGTAAGCATCTTTTATGACCAGACCTCCAACCCTCCGCAAACCGTGACCAGAATTAGGCTTCGGGGAAACTAACCACGAAGACTTTGTTATAAACATTTGTTGCCAATGTTAGCAAGCAAAACAGGCCAATGCATAATTCAGATACGTCAACCGGTCACTGGAGCACATGGGCATGCAGTCAAATGCGGGTGCATACTGTAATCTTTGCGTGTAACTCTCTACAGCAAAGGCTGTTAACCAAAACTTTACGAGTTTCCCCGACCAACCTCGTCTCCTTCGGATTTGACTTTGTATCGTGGTAACATCTTGAATTGCGCTGTCTTGCCACTATGCCTGTGTATCTCAGTCTACAAAGTGATTCCTTAGTTTAAGCACACTTACCAGCTGTTTACCTAATAACTTTACCGACAGATGACTCGTTTCCGTTTTCGACGTTTCGGTCGTGTTGACATGTAGGAATTTCGAAGAGAAGACGTGTTTGATTTGTACAACCGTTCCGTAGTTGACAGCCTTTCCCTTCTGTCGTTCCTGTTCGGTCATGTTTCCAGTGTGCTCAATAGCAGCGGACTTCTCCGCTTGTGCTAAATCTTGTAAGGCTTGCTCGTTCTTCGGATCGTCCGCGAGCTTCTCTTTGAGCTTCCGTAACTTCTTCGTCGATTTGTACCGATTCGGTGTACAAACTTCGAACATGATATCTGAAAAACCCAATTGAGCTGTCATGCACACAATGAGAACACTCAGCTTACACATGGGATTCAGCGTGGGAGGGTTTTTCGGGTCTTCATTTTCGCCAACGGCAACCTTGTTCTGAACGTCGCTCGTAAGACAGCTAACGACAAAGCCCCTGGTCTCTTCGGCGTAGAGACAGATGACGTCGCCGATGCGGATGCTATCATCGCTTTTGCTGGAACACACACGGATGAGCTTATTACTGTATGGAACTTGAACCAGTTCAAAAAATTACCTTCCTTCTGCCTCTGGCATTTTCTTGGTACGAGGGAATTTCGAAATGAATTTTATCGGGCTTGCATCTTTCCCAAATGTTGATCTTTGTTGCTAGTTAGTACACATTTGAGCTTTATTAATGCGCAGAAAACCCGTAAGACAATCCATCGCCGGCCGCAAATCCAAGCGTGAAATCAGTGCCCATGGTTTACCAAAGGAATAAATAATGCACTTGTAAGTTTGAAGCTAACATATACATATTGCATGAGGTATCCATCTGTCGTCTTCAACATTCGCCAACGGACCGAGATGGCAGCACCTTGGCCTCAACTAAACTACCCGCTAGCCTTAACAGCCGTCCATATCTGCATTAGATTATTTATGAGTTAGGCCTGCTGCTTGTAGAAAGGAAATATAAAGCGTCCGGAAAAAGTTGACAGAAAACCTATGAAGGCCATCGATAGCAATGGGAGAGTATGAACTTCAAACAATAGAACATTATGTAACTCTTAGCCACGTGCCTTCCGTTTTCATGTAAAACAACATATGCAGTCTAAACAAAACCACTCCTGCCCACTTTTGACCGGCCCTTTAGTATCGGGTTTTTCACATGGAACTCATGTCTTGACTGCATGATTTAGTGGAAATTTCACTAAACCATGCAGTCAAGACATGAGCTCCATGTGAAATAGACAATTGTAGCAAATAAATAGGGTTGCAAGAAGACACACAAGCGCACAAACGACTATGTATAGTCAAGTGTTCAATGAGGAAACTACTCTTGTCCGAAAAGTTCATCGAGCATCTGCTGTGTGATTCCCTTCTTCGGATCAGATCGAGTCGCCAACGGATCGATGTACTCTTCGCCCTCGAACTCTGGAATGAAGACGTCATCGTCCGGTGCACTCGACGGTCTCTTTCCATCAGCGTTCTTCTTTCCGTCGGCCTGCGTCTTTCTCAGACGATCTGCGCTAGCCGTTCGTGTCGGACGTGAGCGTCCCTGCATGTGTTTGTCGTCCCAGGCTTTGCGCTTCGCGTGGTGCGCATGCTGGGCGTGCAGTGAACTCTGCGGAGAAGCAATGCAAATTAGCGACTCGTTGCAACTATTTTCAATACAAGTTTTACTTGTTCGTTCAGCTTGCTCAAAATCGAGCTCAGCCCATCAACCACCTTCGTGTCCATCTCGGAGGCCTTCGCGTCCTTCGATGCGGTGCCGTCGAGCGAGATGGCTCGCATGTTTGGGAAGAAGTTGTAGTTGTCTTTGTGGACCTAGGTCCCGTTTCATCATTATCGAAAATGGACGCCAAAACGATCGCTCAACGTACCATTTCGTTGACGTACATCTCGAGTGCTGTAAACTCGTTGCTCGCACAGTCCTCCATCTTCATGAAGAAGTAGATGTACGCGAGCTGACTGTGCTCACGTTCCGTGTGTTGCTTGAAGCTCTGCAAAGGTGGTCACCATACATATATGACGTCACTTCTAGAGTGGTGGGGTTCGGCCGAAAGTGGCGTTGTGTTTGCGTGCTATGTGCCGTATGAACGCAGAGACTAGGCGATGAAAAGTTAACTTATGTAATTTGACGTGACGTCATACGTGTACGGTTATCGTTACTAACTAACATCGCATCACTTAAATGTACAAATCAGCAAAGCCAAAAAGGCATCCGGGTTTTCGAACTTACAATTCCCCTCTGCTCAAACTCGAAGCCATTTCGATCACAGATAAAACAGCGACTCGCCATAGCTTGATCGATTGCAAACTGAAAGGCGAACAAGTCTTGCTGCCACAATTTTACGGCGGAGAATCCTTTTCGCTAACCTTTGCGTCTCGCAATTGCCGAAATGTGTCGACGATGACACCAAAAATGACGTTGAGACCGATGGTCAGAATGATGACGAAGAAGAGCATGTCCCAAATAAGCTTTATGCAGTAGGTTATGAAGTTGCTTGTCAGTGGCGCCTTTGGGTAGTCGACGCGCTGGAAAATGAAGGTTAAACGATTCAAACCATGGTGTAGGAATGGTATGCCCTCGGGCTTATCCATATATGCCGTCATTTAAAAATTCAAAATTTTTGATTCCCCCCTCTGTCACCTGGCTTAACACAAACATAGGCTATCTTTTACGCGTAGCGTCACCTTTCACGTCCCCTCCCCCTCGGTAGGTAACGTCATATGTGGATGAGCCCCTCGATGACGACAGATATCATACCGTGATGCGATAGATGAGTCCCTCTCTGAGCAGTGTAAGGGTACATTGCGCTAACGTCTGGCAGAAGAGATAATTTGCGTTCATTATTTCAGGAAAGAAAAGAAAGGCAACGAGCGCGAAGATGTAGATGAGAATCATGCCCATGATCGTGACCCAGATCAACGACGAGCCTATTTTAAACCCGGTTGGAATTTTAAAATTTCGAAGCTAAGTTGTTCAAAAGTTTTACCGTTGTAGGTGACGGACTGAAGAACGCGATTTAGGAGCTGATTGTTTTGGGTTATTTGCAGAATGTGGAATGCGAAGAAAGCAGGCGTGATCTGCGTTCCCATGAACGAGAGTACAACGTAGCCCTTAAACGGAGAAGACAGTGCAAACTTCGGACGTGTTATGCAGCAGCACTTCGCTCTGAGCTTACGACATAGTAGATAGTGGTTCCAGAAAGTGGCCCAACTTCAAGGTTTGATGTTCGAGGCACTTTCACTTTAATGCTCTTGCCCGTCAAATTGTAGTACCTGCGGACAGAAAACGTGGATTATCGTGAATTGGATTTATACAAAAGGGTCAAACGGAATCGAATCGATTCGTGCTCTCTAAACTTAGTCCGAACTATCGATTCGTTTCGATTCTACGTCTAAGTTTCGCCAGCCACGTTTCGAAACTACTGTTCCGCAATCGAACTTCCCGCATTTTTCACCAATTTTTACGCATTTTTAGGCCCACTGACGCACATCAGTGTGCCTATTGCGATGGCACGTGTGTGTAGGCACGATAGTTTTCGAAAAAGGCTAGAAAGCTGGAATTTTTTAAAATTTGCATAATTAAAGTAAATCTGTGATTCAATTTCGAAGATGGGCCCTGAGGCCCTAATACTCCCCAAGTATGCCGCTCCATAAGGCCCACTCCAATGTAAAAATATAGTGTTTTGCGCATAACTTCTAAACGCCTCAACGGATTCCGATGAAATTTGGAATGAAGACTCCCCATTGCGGTCGCTTCCAAAATTGTTGTCATCGATGGTTTTTGTCGTGAGAATTTTCAGACCCCTAGACACATATTATGTAAACTTGTTTTGCGCATAACTCCTGAACACCCGACGGATTTGGCTGAAATTTTGTGTGTTTATTCCTCTCACGGTATGCTTCAAAATTATCTTGTCATCGCTAGTTTATGTCGTAAGTGTTAATGTCAGGCCCACTGTCACATTGCGTCAGTGGGCCGCGAGGATCGGTACATCCGACTTGTTCAACCCTCTCTGGAAAGTTGTGTTTTCAGTTGCTATTTGCTATCTTTTACTGCTTCACGCAGTTCGCCAACGGCTTTTGCAATTCAAATGACAAATCCGTGGACAAATCCACATTTTCACTTTGATTCGATTCGACTCCGAATAGAATCGATTCGAATCGGTTCGATCCCATTGCAATTTCAGAATTTTGCACAGGTATAGGTATCGAATTTCGATTCTGAAAATTGTTTTGACCGTCGCTATTACAGAAACAGAAGAGCACGATTCGTCTTACTGCTGTCTTGCGTTGGCGAAGAATACGTCCAGCCACGATGCGAAGCCACCGAGGTTTGATAAGCAGAAGCTGATAAACAAGCCTATCGAAATGATGTTGTGTGGGATACCACAGGACCACTGAAGATCGTCGTTGAACTGCGTGTCCGCAGTTGGTTTATCGATCGGCGGTGTATCGTTCGGACCGGCTACCCAGTAGTAGAGAAGGGCGATCTGAATGCCCAGACTGAACGCCATCAGGAGGTAGTTGAACGACTTCCACTGACGGACGAAGAAGCGACCAATCGGACGCGCGATAATTTTCCGTTGAAAGCGGATGTCGTAGACGATATCCTTGACGTAGCCCATGTAGTCGCGAATCTTCTTGCCCGGATTCGATCGATCTATACCCCAGGTGAGCTTCTCTTCAGCCTCGACGCGGAGTGCGCTCTTCGTAAGATCGAGAACGCGAAAGTGGAACCGCTGCAGAATGTTGTTCTTCACAAGCTCTACCGACATCGTGCCCTGCGAATAGAAGATCCACGCCTCCTCCTTCTGAACATCGGACAGGTGGAACGACTTCTTCTTCTCGTCCAATCCTTCTTCCAGGTCGAGATTCCGACGGATGAGACAATAGTAGAGGAATCCCGCCGTGAGGTAGTCTTCTCTGAACTGCTTTGTCAACGTCTTGTCCGTCGTCCTGTCGTGGTATCGGTGATACAACTTCTTCGCCATTCTCCAAAGTCCGTGCTTGCTCACCTTGCTCATGACGACGTCGCTGCCCGGTCCGCCCGCATCAGCGAGTTGGTTTTCCTCCGTCAGAAAAAAAATGAAGTACGCAAGTCGGCTGAGACACGAGATAGCCTCATCGTGCTTCACATTCTTGAAGTGCGCATCCTCGAGGATCCGATTCACATAGTCAATAACATTGTTTTCGAACACTGCCGCCTGATTCGGCACATTCGCTCGAACTATCTCGCACAAGCAATCGAATGTCTTCGTATTCATGTTGATGAACTCCGAGTCGATACTCACGTACAGGATCGACAAGTAGTGGCAGATCTCCGCGACTAGATTGATGATTCGCGAGTTCCGCTGCTCGCGAACGAGATCCTGCGCTTCGGTGTACTTCCCATCGCAAAGACCTTGCAGCATCGAGAGAACGATGTTCGTGAAGTTCGTGTCCTTGAGGACGTCGAGCTTCGGCGCTTGGGGCAAGATGAGCACATCGTTCTCCTGTTGCGTTGCACTGCCGACGACGAACGGTTTGTCCTTGATCGGCCGCTTGAAGCGATGCGCGACCGTCTTCTCGTGCTTTCGTATCGCGATCTCTTCCGGTGCGATGTCATCCGGATCCGCGAGGATGTTATGGATCTTGTTCAGGAGTGCCATATCTTTCTTGCCTTCTTTCGTGACCCACTTCATCTCCTCGTAGAGCCGTTTCGTTTCTGCTTCGAAGGCTTGATGCCGAGCGAGAAGGAACCGCTGCTCTTTGATCAGCGATTCCGCTTGTCGAAGCTGCTGCTGAACAACGACAAAGAACGCTTCGTGACTCTTCTCATGTACGAGTGTTACAAACGATTTCGGACCCGCTTCGTTCGCTTTGAAGAGGATGTTGAAGAAGTTGATAACTTCGTTGATCGTTTGATGGTTCGTTCCACTCAAGTGTGGCAGCACAGCATCAACGACGCCCTGGTCTGCAAGCGACTTCTGAATCGCAGTCGTCGAAGCGATAACCTTGTCATAGAATGTTGGATCTTTCGCGTGTGATTCAGGCAGTTTCACGTACTCATTCCAGATGATAGCCCGGAGGATAAGCAAGAGTTTCTGATCAAGACGTGCCAGACTGACCCGCTCCGTCTCGCTCTTGCCTGCCGTGTCCCAGCTTCGTTTGAGATGCCGAATGACGGAACCAATGTTGAACATTTGCTTTTGCGTCTTCGGGTCGACTTCGATGAAGCATTTGAGGAGGGTTTGAAACTCTTCACCGAGAGGCAAACTATCATCCGACTGTAGCACAGTGTACTCTTTTGGCTTCTCATTCTTCTTCTGCTTCTTGTACTTGAAGCCAATCTGGTCTCGCACGGTGTTCCGGAATTCGACAGATTGTCGCATACGAATAGCGAATTCATCGAAAGTGAGGATCATCTTCTCTTCGTCACCGTAGTACTCCGAGTACTGCGCGCGAGCTTCGCTCTGTATCTTCATCGGTTGCGCGAGCTCCGTCGGTATCGGGAAGGAGCGCGACGTCGTTGTACTGATGAGGCGAAGAAGATTGACGATTTCTAGTCGTTTATTCGGTCGCATCAAGCAGGGAATGCAGGCTTTCGCGAAGCGTGTCAATGAAGTTATAATCGAATCGACAGTAGCATTATCTAGTTTGATGCTCTTCTCCCAATGACGCTTGAAGACCGTTTCAAGAAATGGTATGCCCGAATCGAGCACGTAATGAAGACCCTCTTTACGTTCGTGTTCTTGATCGAGTATGTGTCGATGGAGGTTTTTCGGCCGATGTTTGAGATACTCGATTGCGATGAGTACGTTCTCGCTCAAGACTGAGCTCGCTGCGTCGATAACTTGGACGAGCGATTTGATGTACTGAATGTAACGTGGGTCGAACTTGTACTGCTCCATTACGCTGACGGCGTTCTCGACACTCGAATTCATGTACGCGTATACGAGATAGCGCACGAACGGTCCTTTAAGACCCGTACAAAGCTCCTCCTGATTGACGATGTTCAAGACCTGATCCATCGTCATCAGACACTGGCAGATCGACTCGACCGACTTGTTGTCGCCCATCGCGCACAGCGAGAAGAGGTTGACGACGCAGCAGAGACGGTGCTTTTGCGCAAAGTTTGAGTTATCCTCTTCGTAGGCGAGAACCTGCAGCTTCTTCTCGGGCGTCGTGTCGGTGAGAATTGAGACGATGCTTTTGTAGTTCATCAACGCTTTCACCACCATGCTCTGGTTTCGTCGTAGTGGATAGGTGCCGACGAGTGCGATTGTTCGCATTAGTGTTAGCCAAACGGGATGAAAGGCGTCTGAGTACTGGAGAACAATACCCTCTACATGGTTCGCTTCTATTTTGAGACAGTTTTGAATGTTTCCTTCGAAAATCTATGGAAAAGGTAGCAGTTATACCTCACGCCTACTTTGCACTGCGTAAGGAACAGCCTACCTCAACGAGAATTTCACCAAGCTCGGCATGTACGTTCGGAATCTTCAATAGTTCATCGATTCGTGTGAAGATTCGCTCTTGAACGGCAGAATTTTGACGACACATTAACTTCAGTAATTTGAGGCAATTCTTCAACACCGTAACGACAGCTCCGCCTTGCTAAAACAGAAAAGGTTTTCGGTCGAGTGGAGAGATTTAAGGATTGTTCATTATGGTTCAAACGTCTGCTGTGTACACGATAGTTTGTCTGAATGTTTTATGTTCGAGACGTCTTAGAGGTATTAACCAAGGTCATCCATCATCGACGAATATCCTCAACGACATTTGAGTCTTCAACGGATGTTGTTGACGGACCTCGTTTAAGGTCCTCACAACATCATTCTTCGAATCGTCGTTTCGAAGAGAAGAAGCTGCGGTCAGCGAATCACCGTAATAATCGACGGATCTCGTACAAGGTCGATTCCGATCGGCGATTCGGTAGATCATTGCTTCATCGACGGATCTCGTTAAGGCCAGCACATAAGCGAAGAACGCCGTTAAGGTCTTCTACAGATGTCATTGAGTATCACTGAGGAATGTTCTTGAAGATCATCGAATTCCGATGGATCTCCTTGCAAGCCATCGAATCATCGACACCCGCAGGCAACAGCGATTTTACTCAATGTTCTAAGATACGGCCTATCCAAGATGAACTCGATAACTGACATTTGATAATATGCAATACGAGAGTTCAGTTTGCTTCGGGCTCGCTTGACCCCATAACAAATCCCAAACGTTTGAACCATAATAATCTGATGTCAGTTTGAACATGCAGCACGATCACAGCAAAGAATGCAGAGCGCTTATCCATACCTGATCCGACTGCTGTTGGGTTCTGGTCAAAATATCGAAAACGTCGTCCAAGACAGCTGCATCAAATTAAAGATCGCAAGTGATTCAAAGTTATTATTGACCTTACTGAACTTACCGTGATTGTAAAGGATTTCTTGATTAAGCGGATGGTGTTCGCGTGGGTCTGTTTCAATGCAGCAAAATCTAAAGAAGCCATAGCAGCGAGTGTTTTTTTGAGAGACAAATTGTCTTTTTCTGAAAGACCATCATGCCTTAGCTTGAGCCTTAGTCTAAGCTAAGCCTAAGTCGATGGTCTCTCAGAAAAAAGACAAATGGTTTTTCAAAAAAAGCTTTCCTGGAAGCCACAAAGTTCAACTAGGTTTATCCAGCGAAAGAGGCCACGCGAGACGCTCACCTCGAGAACTCTTGAAGAATCTCCAAAATCCTCGTGATATTATAGCTTGTGAGCTTGCTCGACTTGAGAATCTTCAACTGCGGCACATTCGCCGAAACTTTCTTCAATACTTCGTTCGACTTCTCTGTTATCATAAGCTGAAGAGAATCGATCTACTACAGTATGCTCCTTCAACAAACGCTTGAATGATCACAGCACCTTCGCTTGCTCGCATTTTCGAAAGATACTTTCGAACGCCGTGTGATAGTTGTTGAGTAGCGTCAACGCCGGAGTCGTCATCGCCGTGTACATGTAGTTCAACAGATCTTTCATGATGAGGACAAACTGGGTGTCGAAGTAGTCCGTCTCGTGGAACACTTTGATCGTTTGCAGCAGGGCAATACGATGGAGGCTAGAGATTAGATTGTTAAATTTTGTGCTTGCAAAGCTGACGGAATTGAAACCTGTCGTCATTTCGAAAGTCCCCGTTCTCCTCAAGGAACGGAGCGAGAGGCGCTCGTTTGCGATTGTAGTAGGTGAACTTGAATTCGGAGATGAAGCGCTATTAAAGAGGGGTCACATGAAGGCGGCGATGGTACATCCTTCAAAGGCGTAGAGTCATAAGGTTCTCCCGGCTTGAGCCCCCCGAAACTTCAAATTTATGTGGAAAAAGTAGGGTAAAAGTGCCAATTTGAACTAATTTCTAAAGGTTTCCCACGGCTGAGTCCTCCCCCCCCCCCCGAAACTCCGACGTGCCTGTCCCTCCCATAAAACTTTACAATCATTCGAGTGTTGAAGCGATAGTTGAAGAACAGGTCGACCACACGCATTGCTTGTATCTTTGCGTTCACGACCTCGGTATTTTCAGGGTTCTTCTGGAAGCGACCGCCCGCTTGGAACTTTTTCAGAGCGTCTTCATAGTGTGCTAAAGAAATTTGTCGAATTTTTGAGGGTATTTTCGCGTCTATTTCCTCCCGCACATGGCTTAGTCTCGCGCTTGAACGGAATATCCGTTCGTCCGTCGATAAGCTTCAAAATGGGAAATATCAGCTTCACGATCGTTTCCGTGTCTCCGTAGTAGCCGTAGTCGATGAGGTTATAGACGAGGATGAGGACCTAAATGACCACCACCCATCGTTTTCTTCCTTTGCACTCAGAATGAGCGAACCCAATGAATCAGTATGTTCTGTTGCTTGTCCGTCGCGACCATCACTTCGTTATCCTCAATGAACTTCGTGATCCACTCTTCGAGCTCTTTGAGATGCGGGATGACGACGGTTCTATCGTCATCGGTCGGCGCCATTTTCTTCGTCACATCGGCCGGAAGGTACGCTTGCGGGATTTCGTTGAATGGGAAGATGAGCCGCTCGCGATCGTTGCTCGAGAAATTTCCCGGAACGTCCACGAACATATCTGTGGACCAGTAGGACCTCAAGGTTGAAACAGTACCTTTTGCGCTTACGATGACCCACTTGTGATAATGGAACAAAACTTCGCTCTCAGATTGCCCGGCACACGTTGGTCGGTTAGCCCGCAATTCGCCAAGTCCATCGTAATGAGGTTGAGCTTCTCCGTTATCGTCTTGATTGCGTATTCATTGCGACCCTAATAAAGATATTGCATTTTTATTCAATAAGTTTTTTACGCCTGACATTGTCTTTGCGACCCTAATAAAGACGTATTTTAATTCAATAATTTTAATTATTTTATTTTTAATTAATTTTTATAATTTAATTAATTCAATAATTTTTATAATGCGCGATATTGTCTTTGCGATTTGCACAACCACTTTTCGGTCTACTTATCGAAAGTCAGCACAGAATACTGCAGAAAAATACGAAATAAGCTTACTCGACAGAAGTCGCCGAACAGTTCCAACTGCATGAGAAGAAACTGAAACTCCTCGGTGTCGCTCTTATTCTATAATTCAAGCTGTGTCTTGTCTCGAATCCCTTCGCTTGTATGACTTGGTTTTAAGTTTTTCTTGTTATAAACCAAAAGTTTATCCACGCACTTCTTTGCAGAATTTCGCGAGCGAGATCCACTCCTCTTTTTTGTCATCCGTTGCGACGTACACCTCGCCCGGTGTTTCGCCTATGACCTCGCCCAACGTGAGCAAGTTGAGGAGGTTCTCCGTTCCAGCTCGTTCGATGCCACGTTCGAGCCACAACTTCACAATCATCGTCTGCTTGTCCTGAACGGTGATCCCATTGCAAATGCAGAGGGTTTTGAAGAGACGCAAGTATCGGCTACTCTGCAAAATGTCGACTGGTTCGAAGTCAATTGCTAGTTGTATTTAGCACAGCATTAGCACCTTCTTGCGTTTGATGAAGTTGACATACATCGTTATGTTTCGTTCGTTGAGGAAGTCGATCAGATAGAGATTGCCTTGGAGCAGGTCCATCAACATTGTGGTGGCGGCAAAGCCGACAGGGCCCTATCGAAATGCAGATATATCTACTGGATCAGACTCATTTCTACTTTGAAAGGCTACTTCGATGGCGAGCTGTTTATCGAAGAACTCGAGATGTCGAGCGATGTACATCTCATTCTTGTGACTGGCGCCACCGAGATATTTTTGCAGTAATGTGTAGCAGTTCGTGTGCAGACTTTCGACGAAGCTTTGAGGTTAGACGAAAAAGCAGTTATGCGCTGATTCTTTTACAGTATTTCATTCTTTCATCCCACAATTACCTCCACATCTTCTGTTCCTTCGCTTTGCAGTGAAGGATCTCAATCACACGGTCAACAATCTGAAAGTCAAACAACGTTTGTTAGACGCGGATATTCCAACTGGCGAGAATCCACTTCGTTTCCCCCAGCGGGGTTTTACCTTATACGACGCCATCAGACAATTTGGTACAACCGCATACGATATATGTATTATAGTGTGATATGCATTCTTAACACTAATATTAGCCTATAATATGATATATCATATAATATATAGCATAACATATGATAGCATATGTGACATATCATATGCATATCACACTATAACACACATAGCGTATGCGGTTGTGCAAAATTGTTTGATGACGTCGTGTATGGTCGAACCCCGTTGGGGGAAACGAAGTGCAACCACTGGCGATGGTCAAAACAAAAACTTTATGAAATTCAGTCAAAAGGCCTTTAAGGTTCTGGGGGGGGGGGGTAATTTCAGTTGAATCGAATTCACTTAAATGTAGTCGGTTCGACTCCAAACAAATCGAATAATTCTTCAGGAAGAATCGAAACCGCATGGCTTCGATTGTTTAAACGATTCAATATGATTCCTTTTGACCGTTGTAACTTCAAACAGCAAAATTCGGCACGGATATTGCATACCTCAAAGCACCGCATTATCTTCTGGGCCAGCTTGTCTGGTTCATTGTTTTTCGAGAGGAACTTCGTCATTTCGTCGATCACCTAGTAGCACAAGCATAAGTGCTTCCTATTTACATGTAATTACTTGATATCACTCTTACCGTATCGATTTGAATCTGCTTTCTTGACTCGACAACTTCGCCAGTTTTCAGCTAGTTAAATCAAAGGCGGCTCTTACGACACCACCCTAAATAAATCCTATTCACCTACCAGTTCGAGAAGCCGATGCATGTACTGAACGTAGCCGGCGGCGAAGCTCGCGTCGGCGAAGACCTCGGGCGGTACAACTTCAACCGCAAACGCATCGTCGTACATCATGTACGTAGTGCCGCGCAGCTAGAAACCATATCATTACTGACAATAGCTTCAAGCATCTTTAAGCATGAGCTACTTTGCGAAGGGGCGCTCTGCTCCAGTGCATTGACTCCAAGGTTGCGTCCATATTCGTTTTCGCCCGTTCCATGCGGACGTATTTGTCTTGACCTAACACAGAAAAACTTCGAGTGTGCTTAAACGGAAATAATTTTACGACAATTCCAACAGGGTTCAAGATGTCCCCGTGCAGGTTACGGTAGCGCGGTGTGACTTTACCGTCAGCGAGCCACCTGCCCGTGAGGACATTTTGAAATCTTGCGAACGCTTTATGCGTGATATGTTCGTCCCGCTAAAAACCGAAGACTAAGGATGACAGCGTCGCTCTGCTTTGAGGTCGCTACCTTCACGACAGGGACCAAGCGGAACACCGTCGCTGGGTCGGTCCTCTGCTTGGTCAAACCCACTTCACCCGCTTGACTGATCGTGAGATACTGCAGTGTTGTGACGTGCTGTACGCGAACATGTTCTTCCCAGATAATCGGGTTTCCTGCAAGAGATCTAAGGATGGCAGACAAGCACACTGTGGGGCCGTCCATTTATGCCGTCACGGAAAAGTGCAC
>JAQGBB010001201.1:0-14317 GCA_034691745.1 Prismatolaimus dolichurus
TGGCAGCGACTGCTGTCAGAGCTGCTCGAATCCGAACAAGTCGCCGTGCGCGAAGGACGCCAAGTGCAACAAGCAAGGCCAGTGTGTCTGCAAGCTCGGCACCGCCGAGAAGAATCCCTACGTGAGCTGCGACGAGGCGGAAGACTTCCGGGGACACATCGAGAGCAACCAGGGAGCGCTGTTCACTAGCGCGTTAGATAATAGTGACGTCACGTTCGCGATTCGCACGAGTTGCCCCGTCGTCTTCGCACGTCCGTGCGAGCCACTGCCTCATGTACCAGAATTCCAGGTGGTCTTCAGCAGCTTCGCCGTCGACAGCTGGAAAAGAATCGGCTCGCTGTTCGTAATAATCGATAACATCGATTTTGTCTTTCCAGCAGACGTCCGTGCCGACGACCCCTTTTTCTATGTCAATGGCCAAAAGGTGGCGGGCACATGGAAGGACACTGCTAGAGACTTGAGTGTTGAATTTGAGACTGATGCAAATGGTGGCTGCGCCGTCACACTGAAAACGAACTTTTCGCTCACTGTCAGCCTTCGCCACTATGATGAAGTGTTCACCTCGGCAAACATTACACTGCCCGATTCGCCCGCGTTGAGCGGTCGCGTCTGCGGAATCGGCGGTAACGCGAACGGGAAGAGGGATGACGATATGACGCTGCCCGACGGTTCGCAAGCGCGCAGCGTCGATGAGCTTGTTGGCGCCTACGCAGCAGAGGTGTTCCCTCGATTTGGCGGAATCAGCTGTCTCTTTCAACGCGACTTCGACGCCGGCAACGTGTGGGCCGCAACGCAGACTCTCTGTCGTCATCTCTCGGATGCGGCGGGACCATTTGCACGCTGCATGGACGTCGTGTCGGGGGCGGAGTTTGCACGTGCCTACATCGCCTGCACAGGGAACATCACTGAGCAGTGCTGGACGGACGGCATATTGGCGTGCACGGATGAGACGGCGCTGGTGGCGAAGGTGTGCCACGATCATCTCGAGCCCTTCGGCACCCTTTGCCGCGAAAGGCTGTACCGCGCGAACGTGACCACCTGGTTTTGGCGCGAGGCGGCCGGCTGTCCGGAAATCGGCTGTCCAGACCCGGAGACGATGCGTGCCGATCCATCCGCCGTCGCCTGCCAGCCGACGTGCAAGCGTCCGGACGCACAGCTCTGCTGCCCAATCGAGTATCCGACGGAGCGATGCGTCTGCAAGCAGGTCGACGATCCGACACAGCAAACATACGCTGTCTTTGCTGACGACACCTATCAGGAATGCATTGCGTATAGGGAGTGCAACGTGACTGAGCCGATATTCTGTAAGACGCGCTGAACTGCACATAGACACAGCCTGCAACCTAGAGCCAAATGATTTTTCAGGTTAGCTTGCAAAATTAACAAACAAATAGGTTGGCAAAGCCGAAAAATGCATCCTGTTGCGATGCGTAGCAGGCTTGAGGCATCGCACCCGGCGGCCGAAAAAATATTCGTGGGGCACGTGTGCGAGTGCACATGCGCGCGCGTTTGCGGTTAAATGTGCGAGAATGCCTGTACTAGGAACTGTGGGTGGCCTAGAAGAAGATAGGATGTGGATATGGGGGATAGGGGAATGGGCGGTGACAATCGACCTCTGACTAGCAAGACATACTTCGCTTCACAGAATGTGTACAACGTTCAGCGAAACTTTCAGCCAACGTTGAATAACTCAGCGAGGCGTTTGTGCTGCTGCTTCGTGAGAAGCATTTGGCTTTGAAGACTTTAGATTTTTTGCCGAAAATGGTTATAGAGCTCCATGTTCTTTGTACTAAACTAGCAGTACAACCGTGCCAAGGCTGAGGAGCTAGAAATCACCGGCGCGGAGGTCTGAGAACGCAAGGCGGGCAGGCAAGCGAGCGGCGGCAATGAGTGCCGAGGCGACGCGTCGATGTTGTCGTTTTTGCTGGCCAGTGTACTCAGTGCAACAACCAAACATGCTGTAGCGACCGGCTCTTCGCCCGTTGCCAGGTCGCTCATGTTCTCCGGTGGACCTGCCAAAAGGGTCCATGCCTCCCCGTAGACCTGCCAAGACGATCGCGTGCGTCGCCGTACTGTGCAAAGGTGCTTGCTTCTCGTTGCTTCGCTGTTGGTCAAGTGTGCAGCAGCGCCCGATTCCACGCCCGAAGCACGGTTGCCTACGCCTTCCCGTGGAACTGAAAGTCGTTCCGTGCTTCCCGTAGACCCGCCAAGCAAGCGCTGATTCAGGTAGCAAGCGCTCTAGACAGGGCTAAACAAAGGCAGCTAACTGACGGGAATGATAAAAATTGTTGAATGCGCCCCCGATTTCTTGACTGAACTGGTGCTCAAACATTTCGTAAGACGAGACCGATATGCGGGACGTTTGCTTTTTTCTGACTCTACTGCACAGTTTGGTTGCTCTCGCGCACCGTAGCTTTCTTTCTACGAGAAGAAAAGGCAAATCTGATACAAAATTGTCGTGCTTCTCCTGCTATATTACGCAGTCCACGTGTACCACGTACCGAGACTATCTTTGCAGAAAAAACGCCTCAGTCTTGGACAGTGATGTTTGACACAGCATTTCTGCTCTTTTGCTCCGTCATTCCTGCTGCAGTGTTCGAGAAAAATCGTCATGAGTTTGAAATTCGTGAATGACACTGGCACTCGTCTATTATGTGTGACACGTGGCTTTATTTTGCTTTTGCTTGTTGGTTTTAAAAACTCAAGTGCGCGAAAATTCGTGTCGTCTTTGCAGTGCAGTTTTTTCAGTAGTGTGTCATGAGTAGCATTCATCACAACTCCTCGAACTTGTGTAAGAACAAAACTAAAAGCACGGTAGGCACGTCGATGGACAGGTAGAAGAGAATGCACAATGTTAGTTGACCGTGATTGGCGTAAATAACACCGGCATACCATAGCACCGGACAATAAGCGAAGGTGATCGGTTATGCGTGTAACAATGCGTCCGCCCTCGCTCTTTGGACTTTCGCGATTGGACGACATTCGCCAGAACGGCCTGGGTATGAAGTTTCATATGAAAGTTACAAACGTTCATACGACATATGCACACCAATTATTGTCGGGCTTCATCAGTCTGTTCCGTAGAGTATCTCGTGATGGCCCGTGACCTCGGCGATTCCGATTGCGGACACTTCGCCTGCTCTCTTGATGACGTCGGCCGAAACTCTCGAGCGAAACGCACAGTTGCTCGTCGTCAGCATGTCGAGTGCATTTACCGCCGCGCTGATCGTCGCCGTATCCTTCATCGGAAACGCCCGTTCACCGACATCATCGATCAGCTTCAAGTTGGCTAGCATCAGCTTTCGTAGCGACTCGAAAATGTCCTTCGATCGCTTCGTGTAGTCCTGAATTGCGTACGCCTTCGGGCCCGGACATTCTGATTGGCCCTCACCACAAATGGTGTCGAAGAGCCTCGCAGGCGGCCGCCTGGCGACTTCGATGATGTAGGCCTCGCTGAAGTGGAGCCACGTGGACGTCTTGTTGATGTTGCGTGCGAGGAAGAACTTTGTCGCGTCAACGTAGGGCAGCCGACTCGTTGAGTCACACGCGGCGAAGATGAATTTCGACGTAGTGAGACGGGCGCTGAAGTCGGCCGCTTGAAGGTAGGCGCAAGTTGGATCGCGAAGTGGCGGAAGATACTCGGCAAGGGCGCCTGGAAGTTGACTGATGCATGCGCCGGGTGGATGCGTCGGCTGCTGGAGCACTTGGTGGAGCTCGTCGGCTTGCGCCTGGCTGAAGTAGTCGGCGGCGAGCCAGGCGAAGTCGTAAACGATGTGTGTTCCGAGCGGTGCGAGGTTTGAGTCAGAGCAGATGCACGCAAAGGTGGCGTCACCACAGCAGGTGTCAGCGTGTGCGTACACACCACAGATGACAAGCGCCGTGAGAAGGAGACTCAATCGTTCCATCGTCGCGGGCAAATACTTTTCTTGAGTAAAGTGAGCGAGCTGCAGCGCGACGCTTTTAGTGTCAATAAGGGTAAGCTCCTGCCGGAGATGCTTATCACGTTTTGTGATGATGGTCATCCAAAATTGAACGTGCAAAAAAATCAGAATTTTTGACGTCAACACTCGCGTTGGGCATAACACGTCTTTGTTTCATGACTTGCAAAAAATTTTATAAATACAATTCAGAAAATTTCGTGCTCATGTCACAAGTCAAATTACGTATGTCGGCTATTTTTTCGGTCAAACCAACTGTGCACGTGACTTTTGTATGGGCGTAAGAGAACGACAAGTATACAATACATGGACAATGTGCGGTAGTTTTATCAAGGGCCAAATTCAGCAGACAATTAATTTCTTTTTGCCACAGCTCACAGAAAATAATATTTAAAAATGGGCGTTGTTACGAACTGCACCTACTAAGCTCGTTATCTCGAAGCACGAACTATGAGCAAGAGCTGTTTGGAAAGAAGAACAGACAACAGCAAGAGCTCGCCTCTTGTTGAAAGCAACATGGTGTTGATGTTGTGTCACTGTGGAACGTTGTTTGCATTGCTCGTCGTAGCTGTGGTCATCGTTGGGAGTTCCGTCGATCCAGTAACGTGCTGTGACCCGGAGCACTACAAGTGCGTCCACCGCGTGGAACGATAGCGACCTTGCCGCGCTTGGAGCCTACGTTGTCTGCGACCTTGAGTGGGTCCTGAACGAAGGCGCGCAGCCGACGCTCCTTCAAGCGCTCTATTGACAAGCTAAAAAAAACCTCGAAGCGCGCTTGGCCAGTGCATCTCGCGCGTTCCAGATCGCGTCGTCAACGACTTCAATCTTCCGAGTGTTGACCCGGCGAAAGAGTGCGTCTACCTACATGGCGGTCGTGCGGCGCATCAAATCAGCCGGTCGTGCTTCATGTTCGCCGTCTGCAACGACCCCATCTACGGTCTCCGAATTGAACCCAGCAAGCTGCTCATCGCCGGCGACGAACAGCACGTGTCGTTCTTCTATCACTTCGGTGCCGACAACGTGAAAGGCCTCTCGGCGAGGACGTCGAATCTAATCAGCGAGGTTTGTGGCACAGACGGCGCGAAGTGTCCACCGGACGCCAAGAGGGCGAATTTAGACGACTACTTCAAGACGGCGAAGGAAGCATTTGACCTCATCGACAACCTCCTCACGCAACAGCTCCAGTTGCTCAATGATGTTTTCGTCATTCCCGGAAGTGAGCCGATCGACGACAAGTCGGTGATGGTGGCGCAGAACGATCTTCATTAACTGCGCCCACAGAGCGACGATTGTGGCTACCTTGCGACGTTGTCAGTGGAGCAGATTGAGAAGCTCGGCCGGTCGGTGGCAGTTGGAGTCGCAGTGTCCACAGGTCACTATGAGCTTGCGTTCGCGCTAAACGAGACGACGCTGCCTGACACGGATGACCTTGCCGACTTCGAGCTCGCGGACACAAACAACCGATCTACGTGCACAAAGCCAAATCCTTATAAGGCAACGATTACAAGTTAAAGATTTTTTGTCGACCTTCACGTATTTGCGTCGCTGCTTGATTGATTGTGACGCTTGCTTGATTGCTTGTGATGATGATTGTGACGCTTGCTTGATTGCTTGTGATGATGATTGTGACGCTTGCTTGATTGCTTGTGATGATGATTGTGATTGCAGATGTGATTAACTAACTGGCGATTTTTGGCATTACGCGTGACGTTGATAATATTTACAATATCGATTTTCATGCTTACAAAATAGTGACCAAACAATTTTCCAGGGCTTTCGTCATCTGCGCGACAATCAGCATGGACTCACGCAAGCATCACGTGCCTTGGTGGTTGTACTCAAACTCAGAACTTCATCACCACGCAGACCGTAGTGTGTGATGGACTCTACCGTACATGGTCATCACCAGTTGCTGATTGCTATAAGCTATGCGCTCAAGCCAACGTGAGCCATTCGTCGGAGAACGGCAACGTCGGCAGCAAACCGCACAGAGTGCAACTTGTCGTTCACTGTGATACCAACTACACCTTCTACAACTCACTTGAACCATCCACCATGGTCACTTGCGAAGACGGCACCTGGCGGCCGAACATCAGTTGCCACCTGCCGTGCCCGACGATCGATCCAATCCAGAACGCGACGGTTAGCCAGACTTTACTGAACCGATTCAACCAACGGACAGCAAGATGACCGTCGCGTGCGCCGATCGCACAAGCGTAAACGAGACGACGTTTCAGTCAGTGCTGCAGCTCTGCGTCGACGGCGTCTGCTTCTCGAACGACAAGTTCGGCAAGCCCACCGTCCGGGGCGTCGTCGACTGCGAAGCGAGCTGTCAAGTTGGCTTCAACGGCAACGATTGGGTGCACTGTTATGCGATGACGATTGACGCACAACGCAAAATAAATACGTGTTTTACGTGCTTTTGGAGGCTTTTGTTCCTCAGTTTTTCGCCAAAACATCAGTTTTTTTTATGTTATTTTGAAAACTAAAATTTTGTCCGAACCCTGACATAGGCCCACGCGATTGCCTTCACGCCAAAAAGCAGATCCACTTTCTAAAACAAACTTTTCACATCATATTTGTGATTAGCATACGCAAAAACCATGCAAAAATGCAAAAAGTTCAAAGTTCGCATCAAAATTCGAACATTGCACTCTATGCTTGGCAGCTCCACAGGCTAGCCAATGCACTATTGGGCCAGACAAAAGCAAAATCGTAATCTGTTACCTTTGAGTATTGTCAGACCTCGAGGGGAAAAATGCAAAATATTTGTGCGCCTGCCAAGTTTTGAACCTTGAACTCTGCCCATGGTAGCGCAGTGCTCTAATCACTATGGAAAAAGACTACAAAATTAACCGGAATACAACGTGGACCACTTTGTTTGCGGCTGCTCAGTGCTGACTAGAGACGACGGCGAAAAGTAAAAAAATTGCGTTTGAAAAACTAAGAGTTGGCGGAAAGATGAGCTATCCGCGGACGCCAAGCGCTCACCCGTGCGTGAGCAGCGATTTTTCGGAAATCGTGCCATATAAAGGTTTTTCCCGTTAAAAGTTTTGTAACTTCAAAACTTGGCATGGAAAGAAAAGTTTCTAAATGCAAAATGCTAAGTTTACATAGAGCTATTCGCTCATATCGAAATCCGGAGGCTACAGTAAATTTTCAAAAACTCGAACTTTTTGCAAAAGAGGTACTCTGATGAAATTTGGTACCCTGATAAAAAAATCGATAAAAAATATTTTCGTTTAAAAAAGTCAATATCGATGCGGAGAATTAAAATTTGACATTTGCTTCGCAAAATTCGCGCTAAAATGCTCGAAAATGCGTTTTCAAGCAATTTCATGCAAGAGTTTGCACTTGTTTTTGGATTTTTCCTCAAATTTTTAAATTTTTTCTTTATGACATAGCATTTTAAAAAATTTCTCATTTTCTTCGATCGTTGGCGGTTTAGTGTGCCAAACGGTGGCTCAGTGGGACGGTTTTTGCGATCTCAGAAAGTCGGGGACGAATTGGCACTTTACATGTTTTTCGTCCCTTTCGGACATTAAGCTACCACTGGTCAGGAAGGCGGAATTTGAAAAAACGGACAGCACCAGCGTGTTCACCGTACCGATTTGACAACAGTAAATGGACGCAGCTCGGTCCTACAACTCTGCGCTCAGAAATCCTGTTCGAAGCCAAATGGCCCACGTTGTATCCACTTTTGAAATTTTAAGGGTTTCAATCGGCCGACAAAGAGTCGACGGCCTGCCCGAACATGTGCGCTGATCGGGACGGGTGATAGCTCATTTCGTTTCCACGATAACTCTTTACATTTACGTGCAGACTTCGTGGCCAGAATGACTTGTGTTCGCGTTATCCGCATTCTTATGTTACGTGGCCCATTTTGAGCCTTTTCCCTACATGAAAGAACAGCCGATTACAGATTCGTAAACTACGACTCGAAAACCCCCAGAATAACTATTTGTAAAGAAACTATTTAAACAATCGCTATGTAAAACGCTTTTTCAATCCAAAAACCCTGGGGCGAGGGGTCATAAGTGTGCTTCTTTTGACCAAAACAGTTGACCCCCCGGGCCATAAAACTAATCAGCGCTTACCTGAACTCCAAGAAGTAATCATGTTAAATTTGGGCAAATTTGCTCCAGGCATGCAACCTGTAGCGTTCGACGAACAGGCAGACGGACGGACGAAAAAACAGACAGAAAAACAGACAGGACGATCGCATGAGGCTTACGAATTTCGTCCGTGAGCCTGAAAAGCTTTAGTTGAATGCCACTGACCTCAGCATAAAAGCAGTTGCGTTCGTGGGCTTCTGGCGCGGTTCATCCGCCTTGTTAAAGTTTTCGTTCCGTTTTCGGTCCATCCGAAACCAAAAAGTTTCTGTTGCGTTCCATTTCCAGCTTGCCCGAAAACTGGGAGCTTTCCGATTATGTTTCGGTTTCGGTCTCCGGCTTCGACAAGACTACCGTACTTTTTCATACTAAATCCTCCCTAATAGAGCCCCGGGGACTGTATTTGGCGGCAAACTTTAGTGAGATTTTTTCAAATGCCCAAGTGTCACGAGTAATGAGTAACAGTTGAAACTGATGTGCACGCACAAATTTAATGTCGATTCACTGCACCAATTCTTACTCAATTCAACACTACCTGCTTCTCGCTTGTCATAATACAGTAGTGCTTGCACAAGTAAAAAACGACTTCATTTGCTGGTATTCACTATTGTTTGGAAAAACTCTAACGTTAGGGAGCTGTAAACGAAGGGGAGCTATATCTAAGAAATTTTTTTGCTAAAATTGAGCATTTTCAAATAAAGCCTTCTGGGGCTTTATATGAAAAAGTACGGTACAAATCTTTTAACATTTTTTTCCGTTTTGGTATAATAATGCCTGATACAGTAGCTGTCTGGAAGTACAATCGCTTCAAATAGTATGTATACAGTAGACACTGTTTAGGCACTCTGCGTAAAAGACTTTTTCAAATATGTTTTATCTCGACTCAGATCGAGACATCTTACAGATACTGCCTGCACATTCGGATGTGGGTTTTTTAGTTTTTAAAGTTTTGTACCGTTAAATAATAGTTTACTTAATGTGTGACGCTGGAAAATTCCTTACGACGAAAACTTTTGGCAGTATCAACTTTGGCGGCGACAGTTAGCTCTAGCGCGTGCAACAAACACTGATGAGCAGCAGTGTGCTCAAGTTTGCAGACGAATACAGCTGTGCAGCTTGCTGTCGTGTGGTAAAATTTATTGCAGCAGCAGCCAGTCTTCGTGCGATTAGCTCGCTAAGTAGAGAGTGCAAAGTGCGTGCAACTGGCACGTGCGCGTGACGATGATAACACTAGGCACCGGGATTCGAAATGTGATAGAGACGAGGTAGAACGTTGAACAAAGAGAAAATACTTAAATCGTGAAAAGTCATTGTCACACAAGCGTTTGTTGTACTATCTTCGCTGCAAGCTTGCCACAGTAATTCTTGCAGACGAAAATAACGCGCTGGTTACCTTGGTCAGGCGAAAGGGTTCGGTACTTTCTTGGAATCCAACTGCTAAAGTGTGCCCGACGGACTATTGGCGGTTGAAAGACGCATATAAGTCACATCTCGTAAATGATCAAATTTCAAATGCATACCGCAAATATGCAATCAAGGTAACAAATCACCGACAGTACACAAACTTCAATCTCAGTAAGCTGATACGCCATGCCTATTGTTGGTCGCACTACTTTCTAAAAATTGCATCACCACTGTTCGTTGGAGTCATCAATCTTTCATTGTGCGGATTGTTAGTCCTGCGGTGGGTAAACCTTCGGACGAATCTTCATCTCAACCTTGCGGTACTGGCGACCGAGCCAGTTCATCGAGTCCGCCTTGCCCGCGCCGCCGCAGTTTGCGTAGTAGACTCCGTTGAGGTTCGCCTTCGTGCACTTATTAAACCACCAGCCACCGCCGCCGTAGAGCTTCGAACAGCTGCTCGGGAACTGATCGTTATCGCGATCGCGCGTCGAGAAAGCCATCTCGTTCGCCGCAAAGGTACCAACGCCGACGAGCGCGTCTCCGGCGCTGCCTTGCGCGTTCGAGATGTGCATTCGATAGTTCTCTTCCGGGCCATCAACCTACAAACAAGCGGGTACCTTTTCTCAAATTTGTCGAATGAATTTTGCAATGCTCAAAACTCAAGGAACGTTTTCGCCGAGATTAACGAGCTATTCGCGTTACGAACCATGAAACTGTCGTAGATTTCGTACGTAGTCACCCCACTGCAGTCGGTCAAGTCAACTCTGAGTTGAACTGGCGAACGACTTGCACTCGTCAGCAGGTGGAGGTTCTCGAGGCCAAGCCAGAAGCTGCCTGCTTCTTTTGAACCGAATCCTTTCTCGTAGTCGCTCCAGTCGCGTTGGAAGCTCAGATCGTCCTCTCGGCGGTGGAACACGATCCAGCCGCCTAAAACAGCATTCGATTTACGCAGTATTAGAGATTATCTAAACGCTAAGGCTTTTTGCCGTGCTATGCCGTTATCCTTTTATACCCTTGTCCGTCGTCATGTCGCAGAAGACGGACATCATTTCGCCATCGTAGCCCCACACCTGCTGGACGCCGCTAGTCGCGACGCCAAAGTATGTTTGCAAGTCGGCGCAGTTTTGCTGCGGCTTGCGGCACTCGAGCTGACCGTCGCCGATGTAGCCCTTGTTGCAGAAGCAGTCGAGACGACCTTCTCGTGCGCCACAACTAGCAAAGTTAATAGCACGAGTTATTTATTCCGTACCTCACTTGCACAACGATTAAGACTAGGAATGCCCAAAGGTGGTGGCCTTCAAGGTCATGCTAAAGTATGTGAACGAAGGCATATTCCTATTGTAGTCTGCCGACCTTGTCATGCGGTCGCACACTCACGTGCTATGCTCAGCGCAAGCGTTGATGTCTTTGCATTGGAACTTGTCCTTTCCGTTCTCGGTGACCATCAGGCAGTGCTGCTTGCACAGGAACGTCACCGCATCGTCGTCGGTCATGTACGGCTTTCCCGCCTTGCGGCCCGGGCAGTTGAGATAGTTAACGCACTTGCCAGCACTCATCACGTTAAATGTTGTGAAGCTGCTCTGGCAGACGCACGCCTCTTTCACGTCGGCGCGGTTGCAGCGCGCCGAGCGCAACGGATCGTCGCAGTCATTAAGGCACACTGGCGCCGTCTCGACGAAAAGCGAGTTCTCGGGGCAGGTCGGTACCGGACAGCCAACCTGTTCGCGCCACTTCAGCGTGCTGACGCCGTTATTGAAAATCTGTGCGCTGCGGCACGCCTCGGCGAACGGCTGCAGGTATTTCTTGCAGATGAAGTCCTGGTCAAGGTCCTGCGGCGTCCAGCGGAAGAGGCCGACGTCGCGCTTGCATGGCTCGAGAAACTCGTCGCGAATCTCTGGCGCGACAAAAGGCGGCATGCAGTCCTAGAGAGCGAAAGAACGAGCTTGCTTGCTGCAGACACTTGCATTTGAGACCTCGGAGTCGTAGTATGGTGTCAACACTTACGTTCAAGTCACGTTTTTTAAAATAGCGTGTTCCAAAATTTTAGTAGCACCAAAAGTGCAGTGACGGGCATATTTTGCGTGCTGCCAAGAATTCTTACCTTGAATACGCCCTGTGCTTCTACGAGGTGGCGGCACGCGCCTTGCGTCGCTGCCCACTGCTTGTCCTCTTCGGTGAGCTGGTTTGGTTTGAAGTCCGCCAGGAGGCACGTTTCAGCAAGTTCGTGAAAGACGTGATTGTTGACTTTTGCCCAAGCGTCGCCCCAAGCGTCTACTTCTGCCTGGGTTGGCTCGCAGCCCAGCATGGGTCCGTCGGGAAAGCGGAAGTCGTTGCATTTGTTGCCGTCGAAGTCACCACAGAGGCCCTTTGTTCGGCCCGCAAACTGGCTCGTTCGAGGCACGAACAAGTCGATCCGGTACGGCAGCCACTGAAGCTCGACGTTGTAGCGCGTTTTCACGATGATCGTCGCTCCACTCGCGCTGATGTAGAGCTTCGTCATCTTCTGGTCGTGCGGATACTGAATCTCGCGATTGACGGTGATGAACTCACCGGTGAGATTGATGCGCATACCCCAGTCGCGATGGAAAACGACGTAGGTGTCCTCGTCAAGATAGAAGCGCGCTTGAACGATGCACGCCGGTCCGCTCGCCGGTCCTCCTTGGCTACATTTTTCGCTTTTCACGACGAGCTCGAAGTACTCGGGCGCCTCCGGGTCGTCCATCTTGCTGACTGTTGTCGGACACTCGCCGTGATAGGACTGGTAAGCGCCATCAAACGACGGCCAGATGTGTGGGTCATTCGAGTAGGTGCACTGGGCGCGCCCGGCGTCGTTTGCTGCGCCTGAGGCGCCGCCTCGAGTCGCTGAAACAACTGGCGATTTGCTTTTTTGGCAACCGGCTTTAGGATCGCCCGAAAACGTTGGCTTGCAGCGACAGCTCGCATAGCCCCCGCTGACAATCTTGCATTCGGCGTTCTCGCCGCATTTCGCCGCCGGGAGGTTACAGCTCGAAGGGAACTCACAGTTTTGTCCCGCCCACCCTGTCGTACATTGGCATCGGTAGGAACCGGGCGTGTTCTCGCAATGGCCGTTGTTTGCGCACGGGCTCGCCGCGCACTCGTCGACGTCGCGTTGACATTGCTTGCGATCGACGACGAGGTCGGTCGTCCAGCCGGGCTCGCAGTCGCAGCGCGGTGGCTCGCAGCCGTTACGCGCAGGCACACAGGCGGTGAAATGATCGCAATAGAGCGTGACGTTGAGGCAGGGCACTTCGGTGATATTGCAGTGTTTGCACGTGAAACCCGGAGGGCAGCTTGCGCACGCGGCTGCCTTTCGGGCTGCTAATGGTTTTGACCATGGCAGATGCTCTCGGGTGCGACTGTTGAAGAACTCCTCGATCTTCTTCGCGTTCTTTTCACTATACCGGAACTCCTCGTCGGCGGCGAAGCAGACGACGAGAAGCGCGAGCAACACCACCGAGCGCATCGTCGTCGTTCTCGAATGTCGAGAACGCGCCACGCTGCTGTGCCGTGCGCTTATCAGCAGCTGACGAGCTTTTGTAACAAAGCTTTTTTGCTAAACTACTCGATTTTTACGCGTTCACAGCTACGGACCAAGGAGATGAACTTTGAGCTGCATATAACAGTATTGCATTTGCTGTATGCGCGCGTTCATTTAACAGAGATCATTTCTATTCCAATTTTCATATCGATTTCCTCGGCATTTTTACTTTTGCTTTCTTCTGAAAAGTCTGATCAATGAAAATTTATCTATTTTCTGATTTTATTGAAACCACTAGTCTCATCTGAACATCTTAAATTAGTTTGGCCCATAATCCGTTTCTTGCTTAATGTGGAAGCAGAAATTGACGCAACGTTTACGCGAAGGTACGCATTGAGCTTGCACCGTCGAATTCGGTACAAAACACGACGACATTCGAAAAGTGCAGTTTACCGCAAAATATATACGTAAAAGCAGCACACTGTCCGAATGGAAGAATAATAGCCAAATATGTTCAATACCCTCACCGTAATGCGTCAACCTGTTTTCTGAATTCTACTAATAAATTAATTGCAAAAATAAGGCTTCTACTAATAAAGGGGCCATGCATTCATGGCGTCACGTAAAAAGTGCTATTTTTGGACCTCCTCCCTTCGTCACGCATCTTCACTTTTCGCCCGATCGCGTTCACCGTGACGTCGCTTTGGCCCAACCCCTCCACTCGCTAAATTGTTCTTCAAAAAAACACAGTTCAAAAGCGGATTTCGAACCAAAGCACAAGTTTTTAGCTGTAATCAGGGTCGCTTGGGTTACTCAAAATCAATAAACCACATCAATTTCTAATTCAAAATTACTAAAAGAACAAATTTTGAATGAGGTTTTGTCGAAAAAGCAAAATTTTCCGGCTCGGCACCGCTCGCCAATCCCAGCTCTACGACATGACTTAACTTCTCGGTGACTCTTCCCACTCGTGCGTTACATATCGTCTCTTTTTGTTAGTGTACCTTGGGTTTTGGGGAGATCCAAATATACCGTCAGCGCTTTCTTGGGGTCCAAGCTAATCCGTACATTCCCCAAACCCCCAGATACTGTAGGTGCAGGTATAGTACCCGGCATATCCCAATCGGAATAACCGATAGATCAACAATAACCACGCCTGGGCGCCACCACAAACACGTCACACGAAGGCCATTACCATAGCTTCCAAGGCACAACCAAAGCAGACGAAGATAGAGCAATCATGAAAGCCGTTGTGCAAAGGTTGCACGCAGTCCAAGAGCAGTGACAGGCAGAGATGGTCGCGGGCCTGCATTTTCCGGGCCCGGCCCGGCCCGAACGTGTTTTTTCCAACCTTCAGCCCGGCC
>JAQGBB010001202.1:0-14299 GCA_034691745.1 Prismatolaimus dolichurus
AGCAAGAGCTGGAACGAACTTGGGCTGTTATGCTGTCCCAGAGAGTTTATATCCTCTCTGCTTCTCTTTGCTGTCCTAAGTTCGTTCACTGCGTGCGTACTGTTATGTTTTGCTTGCTTTGCATAAGCTGCATGTTGCTTCTTTGCTCCATTTGCGTTTTATGCGATTCTGTTCTAGATTTCGCAACTAGCGATTTGTCGAACCGGTGAATGTGAACTCCACAGCTATGGAGAATCATAGCAGGTTTCCAGCGCAAATAGCAAAAGTGCTTGACATGCACCCCGAGTACAAATCGAAGCTTCAGATTGCTGTAAGCTTGTCGGTGTGGTGGGATTCGAGTTTGCTCTTATTTTTTAATTTGTCGTTCTTTTAGCTGGACGCTTTATTCTTCGAAGAAGGTGCGCTTCCGCTTCCGCATCGGCATTTTATTGCATTGATGGTTCGTTGCCGAGGATCTTCTTGTCTTGCTGCAATTTGACGAAGTTTTCATCTTCTTAGGCGTCGTGTAGACATAGATGTCAATTTTTAATCGAAGTTTACACAAGTAAGAAAGATTCTGACGTCCCTCTGTTGAAGGCCTTTGTTCTTATGCACACTGCGACTACGGTATCTTGTACACACAACGCTTCTCTCGCTCTCTAGTGTGCTTTATCAGTGCTGGCGGTGACACCGAATGGCTGCGTGGACTGAACTCAGTACCTCGAAAATTCAGAGATCTCGATCTGGTTAACCGTCTACTTGCCCATCAGCCGTGGTTGCTCCAAGGGTCTCAAATCCAAGTACGCATTCTCTTCATGCCCTCAACTTTGTATTTTCTTGCGGGATTAACCACGCTTCTCACACGGGATGACTTCCGGAAATTGCGCACACGATTGAACTGATCGATGTCTGGAAGCAACGATGCATTGTGTGTTCGATTCTAGGAACTAACCAAAGCCGGCAGTGCTGACAATTGGTCTTTATCCGAGTTGGTGCATTCGATGGTGCTTCTAAGTCACGTACACGCGTTGTGCTCGTTCGTCCACGGGTGCGGCTTGACAAAAGATCGAGCCGCTATTCTCCTTCCTGACGGCCGAAATACGCCGCAAACGCCTAACGGACTCAACGGCGTCGCCGTGCATAACGGAACTGATGTAAGCGATTGTGCACTTTACGTACAGTACGTTGCATGTACTATATATATAGTACATAAAACACACTGCATGTGCAGTGAATGTTTTCGCTTTCAAGGGGGTAAGACTTTTTCTTATAGCTTAAGGAAAGCGAAGTGGATGTTCTTCTCGTTCGACTCGCGGAGCTGAATGAAGCGAACGAAGAAGCACCACTTGAGGAGCGGCAGAAAACTTTTATCGATATTAACGTGCAGAGTTCGGAAAGTATGCATGTTTAGTGCAAACACATGTGCGGTGTTGCGCACGGGCATTCTCTCTTTCTATTTATAGTTCCGGCTGGTGTCGCGTCGACGTCGGAGTCGTGCGAATCCGCGTGCGGACTTAGTCAATGCGTATTCAGTGACGATCTGAGCTTTTGCTATTGTGATTTCGCCAAGCGAAACGCACAGTCGGCAGCTCCGACGATGAAAAGCTACGTAAGTGAACCTTCGCTCCTTTGTGGTAACGGCAAAGGGAGTGCTAATGTGCACTTGTTTAGGAATACGCGTGGGAGGACGAAGGCTGCGGACAGTTGCAGCAGTATTGTGCTCAAATTAGCGAACCGCTTGACTCGAAGTTCAAAACGATCACATCCCTTACATATGAAACGTATGTTTATGTTGCATTTACTTTAGTTAGATCTCTTTTTGCCTTGCGTAAAGCGCAGCTAATTTAGCGGAGTTTTGCCTAGTTTGCGCACGGGAAGTTCGTTGCTGGCTGCTGTTCTGTTTGCGCGAACTTTTCTATATGACTGGACGAACTTTATTGTGCACTTAGTAGCTCTTCGTTTAGCGAAGAGTGCATCGGGATATAGAATGTAACTTGTTAGCTGACTGTATGCTTTATTGATTGATAGGATGGGTTCTTATGAGGGCGTCGATACTCGAAAATACAGGTGGGCGATCTGGAACTATATTCAAAGTTTGTATGGAATCCGACATGACGATTACGATTACGCTGAGGTATTGCTATTTTCAATGCTTTCTTGTGTGCGTAAAACTGTCTGTTCGTGTATGACTGTTGATGTTTGTGCTGCCAGGCGTGGGTTGGTCTGCTTGGCTTGCTTGGCATTCATGTTTACTTTTTGTGCAGATTAATAAAATGCTGAATCGACAGATGAAGACGTTGATCAAAACTGTTTGTTGCTTTCCCGAACGGACGACTGCTTCGTTGCGGAATAGTGTCATGCGGGATTTCAAGACGTCGGAGAAGGTTGGTGCGAATGAGCAAAGCTTTAGGCATGCATGCATGCGGATAGTTTTTCGATATATGCGCACAGTTGTCTTTGGGCTAGGCGAAAAGCTATTTTTGTATTTGATGTCGCTTTGGAACCCGTGGGCAAGGCGTTTTTCATTTACTCCGTTGTGGATATTATTGATTGGTTTTTCTATTGCGTTATTCTACGTGTGTTTTTCGTCGTGCTGGATTAATTCATTGAAGACCCGTGCGTGCAGCACGTGACGTATGTGCATTACATGCTTAACGCGTATGGCGTGAATGTGTATGTTGCGTGTGCGTTTTGCTTTTGACAGTTATGCATCGCGCTGCGCTGCGCATGCCTTAGTTGGTAATAATGTCGAATCGAATTAGGTCACCTAAGAGTGAGGAGTGTCAGTTAGCCGAGCAATGAACGTTCGTACGTAGAACTAGACGACGTGTTGTGCGCCTTGCGGGTTGCAAGATTTTCGAGAGGCGAGTCGATTTTTCCGGATGAGGAGTGACAGACGAGCTTGCTGCTATGCAAACTACTCCGGCGGGCGACGAGAGTGAGAAGGCGCAACGACCAGATCGAACCATTTAGCAGCTGAAGCATTTTTTTCGACGTTTGCTTGCATTTACAACGTTGTCGCGTTGCGCATATTAGCGGGGCGCTCGCTTGCGCACAGCGGGTGTGCCTACGTGCGTGTAGGCTCTCGTCTGGGCAGGCAGATATCTCCTTCGCTGCGGAATGAGGAAGAAATAGTCTATAATGCAATATTTTGTTATTCGCCGAATACTAGAGTGCAGCTGCGCAGCTTGTGCGGGATGGGAACGAGAAGTTAGGTTGGTGACCGTGTACGAAGATGAGCGGGTTCTGTAGCTGCAGTGGACTGTAGAGTATGCAACGCCACTAGCTCGGTGCTCTTTTGCGGTCTGGGTTCTACCATGGCAGTTTTTGACCCAGTCTCTGGGTTCTTGTGTAATTACCGGTCTTCTGGGGGTCCATGGACCCAGACACGCTCTTACATGCTCAGAAATTATGCGGCTCTGGATTGGCTTCTGGGCTAGATGCAGTCGAGTGCTCTCTGCTGCGTGCACCCTGCAGAACGGTGTTAGTCGACGGAGATTCTGATTGTGGTCTCACTGGCTGCTCGCTTGAGCTATTTATTGACGTGTGTTTTATTGTCTGTCGATTGGAGCGTGTCGATTAGGTTTAGGTTTAAAGTTGGTTTTGAGACCGCCTCTGCAGTCGTGTTAGTTATGCACTGCGCTGGGCGGCGTGGCGTGCGCGTAGAAAGTCGTTTTATGTGTGTATAAGGTATGGGCGTTTAACGCGTGTGTGCAGACATACGTACGCGTGTTTATGTGCGTACATTAGTTGTACGCGTACGCACATTGCATACGAATGTGCGTTTTAGAACCAACCCGGGCGAAGCTCGCAGAGCGATTTCGAATAACAATAACGAGTGGTGTTTGTGCTGGAGGAAGCACGTTTTGCGTTCTGGAGACGATAGATGAAGAAAGAAGATCGCTGCACGCAGATGATGCGACTGAGCGTTGTTGTTTATGAAGTGACTGAGTGATGGCCTGGCCAGCCTGCACGTATACGTGCACGACGTTGTGTAGGGCGAAGCAGGCACACACGGCAGTTGTGGGGACGCTATCCTATTCTATCAGTCGGTACGCTACGGTGATAGTTGTTTCTTGTGCTGCAGCGGTAGGACTGTCGGCTGAGATTGCGCTTTTATTGTTGCGTGTACGGTGAAGAGCTCGATATTCGTGTCCTTTAGTAGAAAGGCAGGCAAATATAACGTGCACTGGCACAAATTTAGTACTGTGCATAGTAGATCACGATGCAGGCAATGTTTGATTTATCGATTTTCTTTCTTTCTAGGTCCATGTGATCATGATCATTACCGAGGCGCGATTTCAGGCCGAGCTCTTGTACGGACTTCGAGCTGTGACTCGCTTTATGACGTGACGTGACGCCTGCGGGCTAGCGCTGCGTGCGCTCTGGCCTTTGAGATTGGTCCGGCCGATCGTGTGTGCGACGTCGCTGGACGACTGCTGAACGCGTTGGCGCGAAAGACTGATCACTCAGTGGCGAGGCGGCGCGAACGCGAACGGACTGTTTAATGCGTGCGTTGTGCTCCTGATTGGTCTATTTATAAGACTGCGCTAGTTTTGGTTGCGCTCTTTCCTTGTGCTAGTCTGTTGACGCTTGATCGATGGCTCGCTTTCGCGTAATAGGCTACTCAAAGGCGTTGGGCTGTGGTCTGCTGCCAAGGCTTTATCTATGCGAGAAGCGATAGTGGAAATCTCGTGTGTCGTGTGTGATTGGCGTCGCTTCTGGCTGCACATTGCTTTTTCTACTGTCTGTTAACTAGGTTATCAGAATTTGTCGACGTTCCTTTGCGTTCAGTGTGCTGTTTTTGCATCTGCTCATCTGCTAGGCGCTCGCGGACAGCTAGGTCGACGGAGGACTGAACGAGACGCATAGGGTACGCGAAGTCGGGACCATGACTGTGCTCTTCCGTGCTCTCCATATGCCCTCTTGCCAGAGGCTGTAGTTTGACGCTGAGAAAGTTCCGGGGTTGGTCTTGCTCTCGGTCAAGACCGCGAGGCAGCGGGGTGGGTGTATGAAATTACGACGCTTTCACGCACATCTCGCTTGCGTTTTATGTGTACTATACGTGTGTACACATGCGTTCATCCGAAATTTCGTTCTTTCGGCGTCTCCCGTTTTTTTATTCGTTGTCACGACGAGCACGCTTTTTACGTTTAGCTAACTGCTGGTGGTGCCACTTTAACGTGTAGTGCAGACGAGCTGGGCTCGCTCGTTTTAGCCGCCGACGAAAGTTGAGCGGCGTCGTCGGGTCGAGTTAAAAATGAACGTTTATTATGTCTCTCTTGTGCCGTGCGTATCTCTACCTACCTGATTCATCTATCATAGTCTGCCGACGACATGTAAACGCGCGCGCCTGCGTTTGTTCCCGTCTGGCTGTCGCTATCAAAAAGGGCTGCTTTTGTGATCGCTTTTTAGCGGCCGGCGTGTCGTGTGCGGTGCATTGTTGGTGCGATCGAATCGCGACTGCTCGTGTTGCTGCACCAACGTTTGTACCAATATTTAGAAGTTGCGGTGGTAGTGTGTGCGATATGTGATTGATCCGCTGTCGTCGGAACAGTCGACGCTGCGTCGATGCGGATGATTGAGTTTGAGAACGCGCTTTCACTTCGCTTGGAAAAAAAGCATCGTTTTTTATGACATTTTTCTGTTCGCTTTCGGGCGATACGACGACGAACTGCCGACAAAAAGAAGGTTATTGCACTAGGGAGTTAGTAGTACCTTAGGTAGGTCGCTTTGTTCGGGGGAAAGCTCAAATTTTTCTATGACTACGTGGCGTGCGCACACCTAGCACGAGAAGTGGTGCCTGGCGTAGAATAAGCATGCCCAACTAGGCTGGGGCTTCGTCTGGGTGCTGCGGGCTTGCTAAATTATAGCTCTGCCAAGCACTGAGAATAAGCGCACTAGCTTCTTGTAGGGCTGCCTCACTGACTCTGTTTTGGTGCACTGTCATTTCGTGTTTTCTGTGACAAATGATAATTGTGCGCGCCGCCGGAGTGGACTCGTTGCGGGGATCGTACCACATGGCACGTGTATGTCCTCTCGTCCCTAGGTAACGAGCATGCTTGCATGCCTTGGACTACATGTATGTGTGGTGCCGTTCTTTACCTCCTCGGTGTTCGCTTTTGGATTGAGCAGGACGGGGACTTTGTACACTGAGATGTGTTCGCAGCGCAGGAAGGAGCAGGACGCGTAAGCACGAAAATTTGCGTGGAAATCGTTGTTTGATAGCGGCTTTTGGGGAAAAGTTTTCTAGTCCGGCATTGGTTGTTGCTACTCCAGCGTCGGGTTGCTGCTGTGGGCACTTTGCGCGGCGGTATTGAGGCAGGGGTCTGAACATTCTGTTGCATGTGTGCGTAGCGTAAGATTCAGGGTTAGTCAAACTTTTCGGACCCAGGGCTAATTTTTTACCCTGAGACCTCTGTCGGAGCCAAGCATACCAGCAAAAATTAGCACACTAACCATAACACATGTTAATTAGTTTTCAAACTTTTTCGGCCTTCACACATTCTTACCATTTTTTGTAAGACTAATCGTTAAAATATGCCGCGAGCGGCGAAAATTTTTTTCAAAAGATTTTTTTCGGATTGGGAGTGAATGGATGTTGGGGCGAAGGGCAAGGTCTCTCGGAGCCAAATTTAGCCCCAAGGGTCGAGTTTGACTAGCCCTGGATTGTGTGATATTTTTGGAGGTATTTGCAAAATGTCGAGCGATTCGTCCTTTCGCATTCTGCCAGAGCTCTCGTTCGCTCAGCTGATTTCGATTGCACCGGGCTCGGCCGGGCTGGCTCGCACGCTGCACCGATGAGTGAGTGAGCAAGCAAGCGTAAACGTAGGCGCAACTGCAACACGCGTAGCGTTTTTGCTTTCTCCGGACGTGTGTGCTGCGTAGTACGGGTTTTTTTCGTGAAGAAGACGGACGATCGATCGAAGAGTGACTCTTCTCGCCCGCCTGGTGGGCTCGACTTGAAGATGCCGACGAGAACTGGGCTGGGCTGGGCAAAGATCGCTGAGCTTTTTTCAGCCACGCACGTTGTGCTCGTACGCACGTTCTGTCGAAATAGGTGTATGCGCTCTTCGCTGTTTTTATTATTAGTATCTCTGTCTCCTCTGCTACTGCTGTTTTCACTGCGCAACGGCGGCCCGGCCTATGAAGAATTTTATGCTCTTTTTATCGCCTGTTTCTGATGTTTCTAATTTCTCCTCTTGCGTGCGTCGTTCGTCCGTCTGGGACCTTGCTCGCTCACTCTCTAGGATATGATGGGCTAGGGTAGGGCACATCGTCTTCAGCTCTTCACTGAAGCGCCCAGATCCACCCAGTCAGTGAGTCGACCGACTTCGCGATGTCCTTAAGTTGCGTCTCGAGTCAGCCTCCGGTCGACCGGGGAGGTCTCATCTTCAACTATTTTGAATGCATGTCTGTCAATGATAGCTTGAAAATGCAAACAGAGAGAAGCTGCGGATGGTCTTGGCTGATTTTCTTCTGCGACTTGTCAGTTGTGCTGTGTCGTCTGACGATCGGTCTGCTAGGTAGCTTAATTGGTTTTTTAGCTACTCTTACCACCTCGAAACTGGTCTGCTAATTGTCTGTACGTGTGTAAAGTGCAACATTTCTGTCTCTCATTTGTGCCCATGCAATGACTGTTGAGTGTGCTAGACTGGCATCACAGGTATGTTACGTTCATGCATGTATATGTTTGATTTGAGTGGACAGACAGAAGAGAGGAGCGGTCGTCTTGTTCTTCGCTGATCTCTTAGATGCGTCGTAGTGTCTATTGAAGGGTGTGCTTCGTGATAAATTTATGTCTGAATAGACTAGCTGGAAGTGCATGTGCTCGGCACTCCACGGCTTTCGTCGCGGCAGTGATTGCGCTTCTGTTTTCGATGTGTTGTATCTTTTTATGTGTGCTCTTCGAGTGTTCAGAAATGTGCGTTCGGTAGGCGCCTTGTGTATGTGTGTGACGTATAATCGTGCAGATGTATTTATTTTCGCTAGCTTCCTAGATATATCCGAAGAACGAGGCAGACGTTGAGCGTTCCTTTGTTTAGTGTGCTGACAAGTACACCACATGGCACGTGTATACATACTAGTACCTGCATCTTTTAGCTATTACAATGATGACATTGCGAACGATAGGTCTTCAATGCATTGCTGTCTTGTCGCCGTCGTTGGTGTTTGCTCTTTGCATTTTCTGTTTGCGATGTTCCTGGTTGGTAAACGATGATGACTTTTACGTCGTGCCGGTGGATATCCTAGAATTAGCTCATGTACCCTGTAGTGCAGGTCGATGTCGTACATAGTCTTCTCGTGGGAGGGTTTCTTTCATGTGAACAATAGGTGAATTGCAGTTTTTAGATGCATATACTCCTTTACGATTACTCGCATCATTCGACTACCGCTATTCGCTACAGATTCAATGCGATTCGACGAAATCCATCGAAGATTAAACAATATTCGTCGAAATTCTTGAGTATTGAATGAGATATGTCGAAATTTATAGAAAATTCCTACTGTTTTCGCTAGCATAGGGAAACATCTTTCTCTTCCATTTCCATAATTGCGTGGTGGGTTTAGCTTATATCAAACCTCGCAAGACGCTCAATCAAATGGTCAAATAGTCTCGATAAATCCAATTGAATCTTCGATAAAATGCGTTGAATCTTTGATGAATTTTCTATTAATTTTGAGAATCTCATTAAATCTTTGATGAATTTTCTATTAATTTTGAGAATCTCATTGAATCTTTGAATAATCAGTAAATTTCGATGAATCTCAAAGATTCAACGGAATTCATCGTCGATTCAATTATTAATGTTGAGTAGTCTGGTATCGACTAATTTCGATAAATCTCATAGAACACTTAATCGATTTTGATGAGTCTGATTGAATCTTCTATGAATTTGGTTGAATCTTCGGTGTTTCAATTTTTCTTGTTGGTCCACACATTCGAAAGTTATTGGCAAATCCATTCTTCGGAAACTTACCAACAGGGAGACAAACTCATTGGACATACGACATCGTATGTGCCGTAAGGCGGTATCCATTGGCTGTTTTGTCACAATTTCACAACCAGTTGTCTCGAGATTGCGCAAACGCCCAGCGGATTCCAAGACGTCAAATGTCAGGAAAACTGCGGACAACATTTTGACAGCGGAAATGCGCTGGGCGTTTGCGCAATGGATCACTCGCACAAGTGCATCTGAATCTTATTTGACACTAATTTTGCGTTAAATAAGATGTAGATGCACTTGTGCAAGTGATCCAGTCTCGAGAAAACTGGTTGCGAAATTTTGAGCATGCAGTCGAAACATCGAGTTACTTATGGGACATAAATGTCTATGTCGACTGCGTGGTATCTCGATAGCAAGACCAACATGCTGAGATCCGAAACACTTGATTTACTATATTAGCTTTTGGTACTATTACACTGTGATCCGTGGAAAATATGACTTGCACATTAATCCTGCATTTATCATGAAGATTCGCGTAGCTACGGTTTTCTTCGTCTGGTGTGTTCATGTGATCGGCATGCTGAATTCATATCGTATACATGCATAGCATGATCGCAGGTTTTGCACGCTTAACGCATGAATTTATGCAACGATCATTGGCTTTTCATATTGCAGTCATTCGCAATTCGGGTTTTGTATGGGTCGCAGTGTTAGTGTCGCTGCAGCTCCTCTGTTATAATATGGCAGTAGAGTCAGCCCGCCAGACTACTAATGTGTGCCTGCACCTCCTGCTGCTGCTTGTGGAGGTCGCGCAGGTTTTCTTACGTGTAAAATGGTCTCTAGATCATTATGTGCTTTAGCATCATGTTAAACCGTAGTTTAGAATATATGCAGCTGCTACGGTCGCTGAAGGCGCCGTTCGCGCATTTTTGAATGAGCCTTCCATACACGTCTTATACTGCAATGACGCGTGCCATGTTTAGAATGCCGTACCTCACGCGCTATGCAATAACGTTGGCGAGGCTCAACTGCAAGAACCGATACTTCTACCAGATCGCCGTCATGCGCAAGAAGGGTGGTCGCAAGTGCGAGGGCGACATCCTCGAGCAGATCGGCTCCTTCGACGCGTTGCCGAATAACTGCAACGAGAAGCTAGTCGCCGTGAATCTCGAGCGACTCAAGTACTGGCTCGCGCACGACACCTCCGTCTCGGTGGCCGTCGCTGAACTGCTCGGTGCGTCGTAAAATGTCATCGCTTACTATACTATCGTGCCTATCTCCGTTCCCCTTTTAGGCCTCGCCGGCATTCTCCCGCTGCATCCGATGACGTTCGTCAGAGCACAGCGTGCGCGCAGAAAAGCGGACGACGCGGCGCAAAAGAGGATGGCTGCAGAGAACGCAGCCGCCACGTCGTCGAAGGAGACGGACGCAGCGGCGAGTGAGCAAGCGTCGGACACTGTAGCCGCCGCCGCCGCGCAGTAGTGCAGCGAGCGAACAGGACTGCGTTGTTGTTTGCTTCTTATTGTCTGCGGTGTACGGCTTTCTGTTGTACAGTACATGCGTAGGTGTTGTAGAACAAAATGCGTACAGTACGTGTACTGTACGTATGCATGTGTGCAGGAATCTCAGGATCGCTCGCGGCTGAAATTATCGATTTTTTCGCGCACTTTCCCCTGAATTTTCCATGTTTTTGGTCTTGGATCCTGGGACCACGTGGCTACGCCAATGACTCAGTAGAAATTTGAAAGTCCTCCAAGAAATTCCTGTCAAAAGTAGACTGTAGACCGACTTCTTGCGAACAATATACGTGCTTGTTGTGATTTCTTGTGTCGGTCGGATTACCGAAGGAGAATATCCCCGAAAAGTCGTCGCACTCCGTCAAGGAAACCCTGGCACTAGCGTTGTGTTCGTATACGTACAGTACGTATTAGCGCCGTATCGCAGTTTGTGCGAGAATGGCAGCACTGTTACACAGAGGACTGCATTTTCTTCTACGATATACAGATGACTGCGTACTATACGTCGAAGTTCTGAGCTGTCTGCGTGCTTTACTTCCAAGTGTCTAACAAACATTCAAGTGTGCCGTTTCGTTTCTTTCCGTCAGACTTCCCGCGTATGTACAGTACGTGCCGTATCTTAGATGCAACGAGAAGCGACACGGAGGGCAAGTTCGTTCAATCTTTCCCGGTGATGTATAGCAGTCGATCCAAATCAATGTCAGTCGTAACACGGACGTTTTAATCGCAGTGGAAGACGCATTTTATTACTGGTAGCTAGCTGCGTACATGCGTAAAGCTATGAGGGAACTTGTGCGTGAGTCTGCTAAGCGCGCACCTGGCGCCACAGACACGCACTGAGTACGTACTGTACATTCACGCTAATTGCGAAGTGGGTACGAGTGTTGAGCTACAACAGCTGCTCGTCGTGAGTTGCTTCATCGGTCTCATCGCAGCTTCACTATTACTCGCATATCCGGCGTCCGACTGACTCGAGTAGTAACTGCCTGTGTGTCGTGTGCCGTCGACGCGCGCGACGGCCAGCGGTTGGCCTGTTCGAGTCAGCGGGGGAACGGGCGGGACACTGTTTGGCGAGGCGAAGGCGACTGGACAACCAGAGTCGGGAGATGAAAGGGATGCCTGATCGGGATCTGAGTTGGCGCTAGAACGTTGCTGAGGCGCCCGAGTCTCTGTGTCGACGTGCGTTGGTGGCAAGAAGGTACTGCTACTCGATGCTGCGACTGGACTTGTCGGTGTTTGTGAGCTGATCGCGCTCACGCCGTCGTCTACCTTCGCGAGCATCAGGCCGGCTCGTCGAATCGCCTTCAGGAACTGTTGCTTGATGTCGCTTCGACTAGAAATGAATATAAAAGGGAAATGAAGTGCGGGACGCAGAAGTATGTATTGCAGTTGCGAGTTTCAGAGGGAAGTTTCGAATTAGCTCCGGCTCAGCTTGTCGTAAAGTGAAGCACGCTAGCTTGTTGCACGCCCGCACGCAAATGCGTATGAAAAAACTTCTGCTCGGCGATTTCGGATTCCTTTTGGCCGATTTTTCACGCCCGGGGTGCGGGTCCGAATAATTTTAAGACTGGCTCAAATTCTAAGACTTAAGACCACTCCAGTTTTCAGACCCTTTTAAGACCTGGTGGGAACCCTGGAGACGTACACGAGGCTGCAGTTTGCCGACGTCGAGAAAGACGCATTCTTTGCTGCACTTCTTGCAAAGGAGAACGAAAGTCGACTCATAAGTACGTACCGATTAGCAAAGTGGTAGATCTTCTCCGCTCTGACACCCGCGTCTGGCATATGAATAAGAATCCAAAGATGATGTTTCTCCGTCGATCCCTGATCACTGCCATTCACTTCGATCTCCTTAATCGGAATGACACGACTGAATCGTCCAGTCGTCGACGCAGCCGATGCTTGCGACGACGAATCCGAACCACCATTCGTCACCGTCGACTTCCGTTTCGAGTTCTTATGCGACAATTTCTGTGCAGTGAAGGCGTGACCGTCGGTGTCACCGACAAGTGCGATCGCCGTCCGGAAGACGAAGCAGATACAGTGCATCGGCGCGTTTGAACGCTTCTTTCCGTTCGTCTGCTCGTTTTGGCAGTTCAACCAGTCGACTTCACCGAACATGAGGAGTTCGCTCAAGTCGAGACTCACTTTCTACAAAGCACAACACTGTGAAATAGTCTTCGGTGGAGAAACACAACGCACTGATTGGCCGCCGTTCTGTCGAGTCTGCATCAGGCCGAACACCGCGCCGTACTCCTCGTGTATTCGCTGTGTCTCGTTGATGTACTCGGCGACCTTCTCCATTTTCAGCAGTGCCTCTGTGGGGAAACAAAAGGACTTTTCGGTTCGGAAGCAATGAAACAAGTGTCGATTCGGGGTTATCAAGTTAGGGGGTGGGGCCAATGATTACATCTAGGGGGAGGGGAGGGGGTAAAAAAATTCAAATTTTCTGATTATATAACATGTGGACGACCCCCGACTCCCCCGCACCGGATATCTGAAGAAGCTCCGGCGAGCCGCTGCTGAGCAGCGCTTTCATCTGCTGGAGGAAGAGCGGATAGCGAAGCACGCGCTGCACTGGCTTGATGAGGTACGACTCGATTGTACACGAGTGCTGGCGTTGAACGTTCAGTGATTTGACGAAGCCTTGCACCGTCTCAAGATCGTCGCCTGCGAAAAGAGCACGCAAGCTACATCGAACTGTCGAGCTTGCAGCAGCGTCGCATGACGACTAATAGTGGCAATGGTGAAAACGAAAAATTCTGATAATCGAATCGAACAAAAAGAGTCATTGACAGACTTCAAATTGAAGTGGGCTTTTCTGAAAAGCTACCTACCGTTTCCCTCTTTGAGAAGCTTCTGCAATCGATAGTGAGACGCGCAAAAGGATGCGTACGTCTTGAAGCGACCTCCGTTGTTGAGAAAAACACCACCGAGATGAAGCAGACCGCTCTGAAGCAAGAAGAACAAATCATCGATCAATCATCAGTACTCCTTCCACTACGCACTCGAAGATGACTCGGACTGTCGAACGTCTTCGACGCGCAGAACTCGGAACCGACAGCCTCTTGGATTTCGTCGAGGAACTTCCTATGGAATTTCGCAATATCCTCGGCAGATGCCTTCAGTTTCTCGGTCTCGTCACTCGGCAACATCTTCTGCTCGTGCAGTGGCTCAAGGTACTGCTTGATGAGATTTTCAATGTCCTTAGAAAACGAGGAATGAGTTGAGCTTCCTTCAGGCGAGTATGCGTCGAAAAACGACGAGCGTAAGGGAGGACTGCGGTAGCTCACTGACCGTGACGTAGCATCGCTCAGTTTCGATGAGCTCGAAAATGATTCGCTCGAGTCGCTCGCTCGGTCCGAGGCGTCCACCCGCTTGGCGAGTGGCCGCAGCTGCACTCGACGAGGAGCAGCAGTCGCTGGCGCAAATGTTGCCGGGCTCGCTCGACGAGATCCGATTCACGAGGTTGCCCGCTACACAGAGTCAATCCCACTTTCGAATCGACGAATTCGTTCCACTTTGTACCTACCTAAGCTGTGCCTCGCATCGAGATGGCGCGGTGAGCATTGAGCACTCAGCGACTCGCGCAGTGTCACCTATAATAACTGAGTTGCGCATCGATTCGATCATATGGGGCTATACATTTATGACGTCACGTAAAAATTCGAATTTTCGAACCCCGTTCCCTGCGGATTTTTGGATACTTATAACACATAAAATCACTTTCGGCCAGACCGCCTCCCCCTCAAACCGTGACGTTATACATGCATGGCCCCTGGCTGAGCGGTCGTCGGCGAGGAAGCTAGCACTCGCTCTAAACGAGACTGGACGATGAGGCCACTCTCAAAGCTT